>JAQIXJ010003159.1:0-13536 GCA_034700185.1 Phthiracarus laevigatus
ATTTTTGAGACTATTTTGACTCATTTTTGGCACAATTTTGGTCATTTTTGGCTGATTTTTGTGAGCTAAAAAAAGTCTACAGACAGACAGACAGACAGGTGAAATCCCAAATCCAATAGCTGACTTTTACAAAGTGAGCTAAAAAATAATTCTACTTTAAAATTTTAACATAAAAATTATTTTATTTACGTGCACGCAACGTAGGCGCTATTTTTGACGAACGGTGTGCTATTAAATCGTTAATAAACTTATAAAATATTAATAAACTAACTTAATCTAATTAAACTATGAAAAGTTTTATAATTATATGTATATATTTTATGTTCATAACCATCTGTCACGAAGATTTAACTAAATTTTACTTATAAGTTTATTAAAACTTAAATTGATAAATTATAAGAAAATTGTGGCAACAATAGAGCACTGTCGTGATTGCGCTGTAACCCCTAAAATTATATATTTTACAGTAATTTATTGCTTGAATTTTTATTTCATTAAAATTTCATTTCAAGCAATATAAATTTAAGATTGGGAAACATTGTAATTTGTAGTAAATCAATTAAACAAATACATTGATGCAAAATAATTAGGAGACCAATAAATATATTAAGATAAAAACAAAGATATATTATATAACTTAAATTATATACAATACTGCAGTTAAAATTCCACATTGTTGATGTTTGTTTTTATTTTCTACATTATCTATCACGATAATCAATAGATAAACATTACAAACGTCGGGATCTAGTCTTAAAAATTGGTTTAATTTTTATTATAGGTTTGATTTATAATTAACACTATGTTTGTTTGGTAAATTCCATTGTATCAACTTATAAAATTTTAAAACTCATTTTTCTATGAATATGAAAGTCAATAGCATTTTCTACATGTTTGTTTTGTAATTTAGAATCACGTAAATGTAATTTGAGTACGAATAACATAATACGGCTTCGATTTAGCTCCTTTAAAATTATTTTATTTAATATTCAATAAATAAAATTATAAGTTTTTTGTGCCTTACAATGATTTATAACTATTACCAATACCCATTACTACTGAAATCTGAAGAATTGAGTGCATAAAAATAATACAACTTTATATTTTTTGCCGAATATATTTTTACCATTTATTATTTCAATTAATAACTTTAAAGTTTTAAGTTTTTCCTTATCTTTACTCGTACTTATTAGAAGTTTAGTACATAGTAATTAAATATATATATTATAGATTATATCAATTTTTTACAGTTATCTATTAGTTTCGCTCAGCGTGTTGAGCAACCCATTAATTACTTTATGAATTTGTTATTTTGCCATAAATTTACAATTAATTATTTTTTACCTGTATCTTTGCAGAAATTAACAAAAATAAAAAATTTATTGAGAAAAAGCTTCTCTGAGCGATGAATAAATATGTGAACAATTGAAAAAAAAATATTAATATTGTCGTCATAGAGATTACGAAAAATGTGATAAGCTTTTATATAAATATCGGGAAATTTTTGCACGCATTATTTTTGGAAGAATTTTAGCAGTTTTAATTTACAGTTTTTTTATAAAGTCTTTTATTTTTTTGTAACTTTTCCTTCATCCACACTAAAACTATTAAACAGCAACCTCGAGAATTTACAGTATAGGGAATTGTACACCTTAATAATGGATTTATTTTGGTAATATAATAAATGAATAACGTAGTCATAAAATTTTCAGGGGGTTGTTTTTAAAAAAAAATAGGTTAGACTACTAGAATAGGGGTAAAAAATTAACTAGGAATAAAAACCTCAAGTTAACTTTCTTTTCCAATTCTCTTTAGTAAAACAAATATCTTACGTCTCACAATTATATCTCAAGAAGTATTTACAGTCACATTAGAATATAATTTCATATTATTATTTAAACATATTTTTATTATTTAATGCATTAACGAAGCCAACAGTGTTTTAATGGAAAATTATTGAGACAATTTGGAACTAAAATAAGTTATTATAACAATACATGTGATGTGTTAAGTAATTTAGAAATAGTAAATATATCTTGAATCCAGAAAGGCCTATATCCTTTTTCAACAGTCATTTTATCCTTTGAATTCTAACTTTATCGCCTTTTTTAAATAGATTTATATACCGATATTAGACAAATTTTGATAAACAGCTTTATGTTTCGCTAAATTTTTTTTATGTATTTTAAAACATTGTTATAAATAGTACTTCAGTAAGTGTTTAGAATATTTTTATTCATTCTTTGTTTAGCTGTCGACGAGTGAACATCAAAACTGTTTTTATAGACACAATTAGGCAATTGTTAAATCGTGTTTTAATTTAAATAGCAAGAAGCGTCAAACCAAAATATACTAAAATTGTCTCTATTTTAACCATTTGTGACCCGATTATCTGTAAGTTTTAACCAATTTTGCCGCATTTTTAGTTATTTTTACCCAATTTAAGCCCTGTTTTGCCCCTAATAAACACAATTTATCCACAATTTTGTTCATTATGCCTGAGTTTGGACAATTTTTCGTCAATTTATGTCTTTTTTAATACATTTTCTCCTCATTTAAGGCCTCCTATCGTTCATAAAAATGTCTACAGACAGAAACACAGGTGAACTCCCAAATCTAATAGCTGACTTTTACAAAATAAGTTAAAAATAAAATATTTAATACAGAATTATGAAATATTATCGTCATAGAGATTAAGAAAAATGTGATAAGCTTTTATATAAATATCGGGAAAACTTTTTCACATCTCTTTTTAGATAGAATTTTAGCAGTTGAAAAATTACAGTATTTTAGTTTTTTATAAAGTCTTCTTTTATTTATTAGTAACTTTTTCTGTGTCCAAACTAAATCAATTAAACATAAACATCAAGAATTTACAGTATAGGGAATTGTACACCGTAATAATGGATTTATTTTGGTAATATAATTAATGAATAACGTAATGATGAAATTTGCACTTTTCAGGAGGTTGTTTTAAAAAAATTAGGTTGGACTTTTAGAATAGGTGCTATAAATAAACTAAGAATAAAAAACTCAAGTTGAGTTTTTTTATAACTCCATTCTCTTTAGTAAAACAAATACCATGTGTCTAACAGCCACATTAAGAATACTTTTCCAGAATTCTAGATAATAGTTCAACTCTGGATAAGCACTTCTGGGTTACTATGGGTGTACGTAATCTTAATCGTTAGAATAAAATTACTAATGCGTCTTAATTTAATATATTTTGGATAATATTGTCATACGCAGAATGACGCAAAGATCCGCATCGCTGTAATGCGCATATGTCTTAAAAAGCAGAAGAAAAAGTTTAAATGTTATTATAGCATTGTGTATAATCGTAAAATGTTGAAACAATAAAGTGTTTTTCTTGAAAAGAACTATTTCTATTAATTGTTTAAATATTAACACTGATGGTTATGACTTAAATGTTTTACAGCAGTTTAAGAAATCAAAATTTAACCTAATTATTGTTCAATTTGAAAGTATTATTTGGCGTATCATTGTTTATTGTTCACTCGTAATACGAAGTTAAAAGCGTGCTATTAATTAATTAGTTGGAACGCAAATCAAATAAATTTGTATTAAGCGGGACTAAGAGGAGCAATACTAACTTAATGGTAATTTATTCTAAGAATTTAGTAATAAAATATAGCACACAGAATTAATGGCAACAAAAACTTAACTTAAAAGACAATTTAACACATAAAGAAAAATTTTGGAAATATAATAATTTATAACTAAACAAGAAAAACTTCTCATAGTAATAAAGGAATTCATAAAAATGCAAACTAAGCATATTGATTATTACCTGGTTATTAAACTATTATTGTGAGTGTTATCAAAATATACATGTGCTTTAAACTCCGACATATAAGTTCTCTTTATATTATTAAATATATCCATTTCGATTGTCCGAATTTCTTTAATAAAATATTTTCACTTACTGGACAATTGTTCAAATCCTTTGAATAAATGATGTGATTGAGAGCAATCACGAAATATTATCCTTTATTCAAAGGATTTGAACAATTGTCCAGTAAGAGAAAATATTTTATCAAAGTGAGATTGTTTACATATAAAAATTTATTGAAATGGGTCATTATTTAAAAAGGCCTATTAAATTTCCCTGAATTTGAAAAAATATACTTTGTTGTCCGAATTTCGAAATTTCATGTATAATAATATAAGTTAAATTATAAGAGCACTTTTACATGATTTGACTCTTAAACCTGTGCATGCTGTACACGAATCAGTTCTGTGATGTGAAACATTTGTTTGGCGAAAAACCCCATTTATAATAATCTAATAAAACAACTGTATAATGATGTAATTATTTGTAATTGATGTGATAACGTTATTTATGGTATACTTGCCACTCAATTCTCAGTGGTTTGCATTAGTAAGCGCGTTAAACTCATTTAAATTAATTATTTTGATTTGATTCAATTAAAACTGAGTTCAATAAATTGAAATAAGTGCAACCAATTGGGCAACCAATTCGACACTCATACCCAAACAAGTGATTGAAATACCGCGCGAACCACAATGGGGTGAGCAAAACAATTCATTTTTATTTTCGATTTTAACCGCGATTTAATATAATTGAAAATTATAAATATTTCATAGTAAATTGATTTTTGATTAAAAAGCCGATTAATACATATATTACAGTATTAAAATTTTAAAATTTTCTGCTAACTATTTCTAACATTTACAACTGAATTAAATGAGCGAATTGAGTTTTCATATCCTGATAAAGGGGCAGACATTGTTCCACCAAATTCTATACAACAATGAAATCCGACAAACAAAACATTAGCATAGTTTTTGCTACACTTTAAAATTTTAGTAATATTTAAAAAAATTTAATTTACTATTTGCTGAGATTTAGTGCCAATCAACTCTTCCTCGAGGTTAATAATCATCATTAGTCCGAATAATGTGGACACTAAATAAAAAACTTTTGTTTCGTTCATCAAAGTTTCGATGGAATTAGTATCTGATTCGGCATATAATTTGCCTCGCAGTGCAATCGATTCGCTGCGATAATATTCTAAAAATTCGCGACATTTTTGTTCAGGAAACTGTTTTAACGCCATAAGTTCGTCTAAGCCGCGATCCCATTCCTGCATAATAGTTCCCAAATCAAAACCCCTGTAACAGTAATCGGAATACTCGAAATCGCATAAAAATAATTTATTATCCTCTTTGGCGCTATCATCAGTTTCGAGAACAAGAACATTACTGCCGCGAAAGTCCATGTGCGAGAAAACAATGGGCGAATTTATTTTCTTAATCAATGCCTTAATCCATTCGGTTTCGGCAAACCAGTCGTACTTTTTCAGTGCTTCGCAGTTCGACTCATTCACTAATTGTTTCATCGGACTCGTATCGTACGCTTTTGAATACCCGCTTAGTATGTCGATCAGCAAGTTTTCCTTTCGTTTAATTGGCATATTCAGCGAATGTATTTTAGCTAATTTGGCCGCCAATTCTTTAACCAAATGTGGCTTTTGTTGATCGTCTATGCGAAACTGGTGATGCTATTCAAAATCAATTAATTATATGAAATTAATCGAACACTTTTTACTAATGTTCACTAACCTTGTAGTACTTCATAAGCTGTCCGGTTTCGAATAATCCTAAGATTTTCGGTCCCAGTTTATATTCGGACACAAACATAGCTATTATAGTATCACTGAGCCGTTCATTTTCTACATTTTCGTTGTTGAAATGTTTTTTGCCGTACAGTCGAAGGGCAACTTCTCTTGGACTGTCGTCTTTAGTTTTAATTTCTGGCGGAAGCGCGCAATAATACAATTGATTAGTAAATCCTCCGTTAATTCTTGTCACAATAATGCTATCAATTGACACTTCGCTCCAAACACCACCCAAATATTGTTTGCATTTTTGCAAACACATATGTTTGATATCTTCCGGTTGTTTGCCACGATTTCCAGATGTTATCAATTCTTTAAAATCTATCGTATTCGACATATTAGGCAAAACGGAATTATGATACTCTTTACTCAACCAATATTTAAATGCACATCTAATTAGGATGCGTTTCCGCGTTTTTATATCGACAACGAATGAGTGATTGCTTATTACATAATTTATATTCGTTTTCATATACACTTTCAAGGATTTTATGGCATACTTTCTAATTATCTCGGATTTTGGGTATAAAAAATAAGATAAATAATAAATAAAACATCAGCAATAATAATATATGATGTGTATATTTCTAGACAGCGTGTATATTTAATCATAACTGATTATCGCACTTTTAAACTATGCACTCCACTATAAAAGTTGTGCACCGATTAAACACTCATTAACTGAATAATTGGCATTTAATAAAACGCACATTTCGTGGAATACGGGTTTATCATACGAATAAATTATTTTATTGTTCATTTAATATAATTCCTTGAAATTTACGATTATGTAATCGTAAATTTACAATACCTGTACATCAGATATGCGTTTTTATCATTTCTAGCCAATTAAAAATTAAATTTTCTTACATTATATAAAACTTTATTAATATATGGTAATTTTCTATATACAACATAAATTTAAATAAATCATTAAATATAATTTACTTGATTGTATTTCTTCCTATTTTTGCGATTGGACATTGAAATGCATCATAAAATTGTTGATGGGTTGAGGATGAATGCTGATCCATATGAATGCAGCGTAAACTCCAGCGAAAGAGCGATTGGGACTTCAGTTTTTAAGATGCTTTTATTCTGACTGCTTACTGTTGAATATCGATTACAGACTGGTTGAAACCTTAAACAATACGTTTTTTTTGCAAAAAGAGTGAGCTAAACATTTAAATATTTATTATAATTAAAAAACGACAACAATGAAATCTTTTAATGAGATTTATGACTAAAATTCTTTCACCGATTTAAATATTGTGAAAAGTTAATTGTGAAGCTCACATAGAAATATTTAAGCGCAGCCTAAATAGAGAAGGCATCAGCAGATGGATTGGAGCATTTCTGTCCGCACGTTCGCATAGAGTTGCCGAAATTATGTGTAATCTAAACAGTTAACCCATAAGATAAAGATTTATTAACAACTAGAAAATAAGCTCTCTATGGATGGTTAGAATAATTGTGGCAATAGATCTATAAATTACAGTTTGAGCATAACATTTGGTGTAAATTTGAAGAAAGCCCACGTGAATGAACAGTTCTTATAGATTTGTAATGTTTGCTATCAATAATTATATATTGTTTTAAACCGCATAATCCAAAATTAGGGGTTTTAATCATCGAGGCTTAGTGTCATACAAAATTGAAGTTTGATTAACTGAAAAAGAGTTTCACTTTATTCCATTGCTTTCATTATTCAAGTCACTATCACGAAGCAGTGATATTTATTTTTTACTGAATTGAAATATAATTAAGATACAATCTTGAAATCAAATATGACACGTTTATAAATTTTAAATATCAAAGTTTGTCTAAATTAAATTTTATTTATTTTATGCAAAGAAATTTAATGGTTTAGTGTGATAACAATAATATAAGGTGATATCAAAGAAAATTAATTTATGAACAAAAAGTACTTAAAAACTATAAGTAAATATAACTAAAGAATTTAGTACATGATTGTCCATGTATTTGATGTAAACAGTAGTTGTGTTATCGAATTTTTTTAGCGATTAACTGCTATCTCATCGATAAATTGCTGCTTTAAATTGATGTAATTGTTGAGCATCTTTTCGTAGAATGGCTAAAAAACACGAATAAGATAATGAAATTTTATGCTATTAAATTTAAAAAATCCATCAGCATTTTTCAAAAACTATGGTATGCTTAATTGCTAATCTAAATTATTCCGAATAGCAATAACTTTTTGATAACTTTTCGAACACTTTTACGATGAATACTCTAGTATTTCATTTTTAGTATAAAAATTTTATTACTAACCATTTGTAGTTTTCTGTTAATGTATTTGCCTGAAAAGTTTTCATCCATTCTCATCGAAAATAGGATAATAAACAAGTACGCGAATAATGTAAAAACTTTGAGCTCTTTAACCAACTGAGAGACAGAATTATTTTTATCGGCCAAATACTCGGTTCCGTATACTTTAACTGATTCGTCGATGTAGTAGTTTACAAATTGTTTCAAAACCGAATCGTCTGGAAAAATATGCGCGTCCATAAAATCGTTGTAACCGCGACCCCATTCCAGGAATATAGTGCCGAAATCGATGCCTCGATAACTATAGCTACTATATTCGAAATCGCATACCACAAGCTTTGGCGAAGTAGTGTTTGTTTGGTCTAAATCTTCCCTAACCATTACATTACAACCGCGAAAATCGTTGTGACTGAAAGTTAGCGGAGAGTTTGATTCTGCCACCACTTTCTTAATCCATTCAATTTCTTTCTCTAACGGGTACTTTTTAAGTGTTTCGCAATTACATTCGTCTATCCACTGATCAAACGGGAATTTTTTGTGCGCTTCTTCGTAGAAATGATCGAGTGTTTTGAATATAATATTAGTTCTATTCATAGGCACGTTCAATGCATGCGTTCTCGCCGATAATCGCGCCAATTCTTTCACCAGCGCTGGATTTTTTTGGTCTTCTTTACGAAACTGGTGATGCTATAAGTAGGACATCGAAAATTTTTATTTAAGATTAAACAAAATTCTAGGTTTCAGGTCCGAGACCGAATGATCGAGAGATAGGCTGAATCATTAAATTAAAAAATAAATATAAACTGTTGAACTTAAACAAGAATTTTTGGTTTTAATTAATTTTTATTTTCTGTTAATAAATTTATCAACTATTAAATAAATGTTCAATTCAAGAGTTTAAGAAAATATAAGGCCAACGATTTTATTATGAATCTCGAACCGAACGAAACGAAATATATTTTCGTAAGTTGTATGTAGCGAACCGTTTATCTGTCTAATATGAGCATTATCTCATTCTAACATAAGCTCGACGACTGTTTTCTAGCTTGTTATTCATTATCAAAACTCAGGTGTGAGAACATAATTAGTGAATCTCACGCTTATTCTCATTTTATATTAAATATTAACAATATTAGATCCTTAAATATTTTGTGTTTATATGGTTTGTGATACATGTACAGTTTATTGTTTATCAGAGTTTATTTTTCTAAATTCCGAACTATTTTTATTTTGTTGTGATTTATATAAATAGCTGTTCGCACCATATATCAAATATTTAGCCCATAAACACATAATATTTACAAAATAAATCACATAATTATTCAATGCCAATGTTTATCTTTGCTATTTTTAGTTCATTTTGTGTGAACTAAGTCTAGCTTATGGATTTGACCTTGTTCTGTCCATCCGTCTTTGTAAATCCCATTTCAGTTTAAATCATTAAACATTAAACAATTATTAAATCACGTGAATGCACGGAACATACTAACCTTTATATACTCAATAATCTGTCCGCCTTCAAAAACTCCGTAAACCTTTGGCCCCAAATTATTTTCCGACATCAGTATAGCTATTGCCACCTCTGATAGCCGATCGTTTTCTGCATTATAATGCTTCTCGCAATATATCCGGATCGCTACTTCCCGCGGTTCATCGCCAATAGGTTTGATATCACTGGGAAGCGAGCAGTAATACAGTTGATTCGTGAAACCACCCGACAGTCGCTTGAAATCCATATCGTCTCGCGACGTGTTAAGCCATGCACCGCCTAAATAATCTTTGCACAGTTTTAAACATGTTTGTTCGATGTCCTCAGGTGTGTCGCCTCGATATATCTCGAATGTTTCGAAATCAATGTCTGTTGGATTTACGCTGTCAGACATATTCCCTGATTAGCCGTTCAATTATTTATACTGCCAATTGGTTATTATGCTTAATAAACGTGGGTATTTTATAGCGATTCGAGTGCTACAGTAATATTTATTATTCTTGTATCGTTTTATTACTAACTATAAATTTTTTAACCTCGTATTTCATTAATTAAAATTTAAGTTATATAATAAAACACAATTATGCTCGCATATCCTTAAGAATTGTCTATCAAACATTTATTACTTATCGTCTAAAATAAGGTAATCAGCACTCAATGTACTTTGTTATCAGTCCAATAACGCACACATATACGGTAGTATAAGTTTATTAATACAGCTATTTATCGCGTGTTGATTATCTTTAGTTAAAATTTATCGTTCGCTTTTTTATCCACATTTTTTCTTGTTAATACTGTTTGCCGAATGGCGCGCATTAAAATTTTGCTTAACAATTAATTGAAATTATTTTTTTCACATTGAGTGCAGTAATAAAGAATTAACCTTTTGATGCTATTCGTTTCCTTTTACTTTTCACCAAAATAACACTAAATTAAAACTTAACTTTTTAAAAATTACATGAAACCTATTTTCTTGGTTTTAACTCTTGGATTTAATTACAGTAAAATTTAATTTAAATAGTGTCTCCGAAACATAATGTTAAGCTTTTAGTTTAATTTATTAATATTAAAATAATCTTAAACATTTAAATGCATTCGTTTTATATAAGATAGGTTCTCAAAATTTTGCCATTATTTTCCGATCTATGATGATAAATTTCTAATCTCTTACTTATAAATTTGTGCTAAATAAGAGAAAATTGGAACTTTTTAAAAATATAGTTGATATCCGAGACAAGTTTACTAATTAGAAAAAAACCGGAAAATACAGGGAAAATAAAATAATATACTATTAATTAGTAAATATTTAATAAAAGTTAACATAGTAATCTCCCGGTTATAAGACCAAATAGAAAACACTGGATTTTCAAGGAAAATCCTTTACCTGGTAATTACTTTGTGACACATGTCGGAAACTTAGTCGTTAATTAATATTGTTTTACAATAATATACACTTTAAAAAACAAACATTTTGTGAAGTATTCTACATTGATAAAGAAATTTATAATATGGGCAAATAATATACCGTTCGGATGATTAGCAACGCATACTATTATTTTTAATAAACAGATTTAATTATAAGAGTATTAGTGCTTATGTCTGTGTATTTATGTTAACAATAGATTTGTTATCCAGTTTTTAGTGATTAAATGCTTTCTCTTCGATAAACTGCTGCTTCAAATTGATGTAATTTTTGTACGAAATTTCAACGTATGGCTAGAAAAAGATAATTATCATAACGTTAATTTTTTAAAAGAAATTATATTATTGTTTGACAAAAATTTATTTTAATCAATGATAAAATCTATAATTGTCATCGAAAACGTTCCAACTTTTCTATCTATACCCTATTAAAAATAGTATTAAAATTTTTGGTTACTAACCATTTGCAATTTTTTGCAAATCTTTTTGCCTGAAATCTTTTCGTCAATTTTTATCGAAATTAGCGTAATAAACACGTACGCGAATAATGTAAAAATTTTGATCTCATTAACCAGATGTGCGGCCGAATTATTTTTATTCGCTAAATACTCGTTTCCGTATATATTAACTGATTCTTCGATATAGTAATTAACGAATTGTTTCAAAACCGAATCGTCTGGAAAAATATGCACGTCTTTAAACTCATTGTAACTGCGGCCCCATTCGATAAATAAAGTGCCAAAATCGATACCGCGATAGCTATAGCTGTTATACTCGAAATCGCAGAGCACTAGCTTTGGTGATGTTGTGTCCGTTTCCGCTAAATCTTCCCTAACCATTACATTACAACCGCGAAAATCATTGTGACTGAATGTTAGCGGTGAATTTGATTCTTCCACCACTTTCTTAATCCATTGCATTTCTTTCTTTAATGGATACTTCTTAAGCGTTTCGCAATTACATTCGTCTATCCACTCATCATAAGGGAATTTTTTATAAGCCTCTTCATAGAAATCATCGAGTGTTTTGAATATAATATTAGTTCTATTCATAGGCACGTACAATGCATGCGTTCTCGCCGATAATCGCGCCAATTCTTTCACAAGCGATGGATTCTTTTGATCTTCTTTACGAAACTGGTGATGCTATAAGTGTAAATAAGTAATCGGATTATTTTTTTTCTTTAAAAAATAGTAATAATAATTTACTAAATTTTAGTTTGCAGTATAACTTTTTTCGCCGTTTTGTTTATCTAAGTTATCTGATGTTTCGTTATAAACTTGAATGTTATAATCTAATCTTTAATTTCAATATTTTTTTGATAACCCTATGAAATAAGATTATACAATATGTTTCGCAAGGCTGCTTGTTCTATCGTAGATTTTTTTGAAAGAAACGGATTGTTCATTTCTTTTCGAAATTTTTATATCTTACTTACGATCAGAATTTGCTGTAAATCAAATTAATATCTTTTTTATAAATTATTTAACTAATAATTTTTTGTTCAAAAGTATACAAATACAAAATTCAAAAAAATTTACGGATAGTATAACTTTTGTGTTAACATTGTTTATCAGAATTTTCTTTTTTCTAATTTTATCATGATCTCTAAAAAATGTGCAATGTTTTTAGTATCAAAATAAATTATGCTTGCATTGTTTTTTTACATTTTAAATTTTTTTAAAAAGAATCTTTGAATCTTTACTAACCCTTATATACTCAATAATCTGTCCGCCTTCAAAAATTCCGTAAACCTTTGGCCCCAAATTATTTTCGGACATCAGTAACGCAATGGCCACCTCTGATAACCGATCGTTTTCCGCATTGAAATACTTTTCGCCATATATTCGTATCGCCACTTCTCTCGGTTCATCATCAGTGAGCTCGACGTCACTTGGAAGCGAACAGTAATACAATTGGTTTGTGAAACCCCCGGCCAATCGTTTGAAAACCATTGTGTGCTGCGATATAGTAAGCCACGAACCGCCTAAATAATCTTTGCACAGATTATAACATGTTTGCTCGATGTCCGTCGGTGTGTCGCCGCGATATATCTCGAATGTGTCGAAATCAATGTCTGCTAGAGTTATGCTGCTCGACATTTTTAATCGATAGTTGTTTAAACTTTTTTATAAGAAATAATATCTACTAAATTTTTCTTATATTCAAACTAATTTTATTGAATACTAAAACTTAAATTACAATCTAATCGATTTCCACACCGCTATAGATATTTTTTCGAAGTTGGAAATTAAATTAAAGTGAATATTAAAATTATATTTAATCACATAGCGGTTATAATTGGTTCACCAAAACATCTACTTTAGATGTTAGATAAGCTTACTCTCTTTACTTCTGTCGAAGAACATAGAAATATGTTTTATTACTACAGCTGTGTTACAGTATCGCGTGTTGCTTATCTTTTATGTTTAATATAAGTTATTCGTGTTTTACGTGACGTGGATCACTCAGTTAAATAACTGTATGCCGATTATTATTATTATCGCCGCTTAATTGCGATAAACAGCTCACATTAAGATTTTTATTAACATTAAAACGAATGAGAATTATTATCATATCTTTAAATGTACTTAATATCCGTTTTCTTTCTCATTTGACTCTTTTTTAAGATTAAACATTTTTTAATCATTAATTTATATCATTATGCAATCA
>JAQIXJ010003160.1:0-13534 GCA_034700185.1 Phthiracarus laevigatus
TTATGATTGGCTAAAATTATTACTCTCATAGCACTGAGCTCTAATGCCTAAAATTTTGTCTATACTTATTTTGGATCAACTCTAATAAACAAATATTACAAAGTATTTACTGCTGTCTTATATTTGTTTTGACAGGTAGTATTAGGTGGCGCTTATTATAGCGAAATAACTTAATGCCTCATAATTCTTACATCGATGTATTTAAATACAGTTCACCAAAGCATTGGCATCATATCTGCGAGTGATCAAGTTAAATATAACTCTTATTTGACTTGGAAACAAAACTACTGCATTATTAACACTATTTGGGAATATTTTTGTGATATCTGTGAAATGCTAAACAAACCTATTTATAAGGCCAAAAGAACTAGTCTAACCAATTGGTGGTTTCGCAATGGAAATTGCAGAAAGTTATAACACATCATTTATTGCATAAACAATGCATAATTATGACTTTGTCTGTTATTCTGCCAACCTCCGCAATTAACTAAAAAATGAAACCTCTCTAAAGACATAAATATTTTTTTTGAATTCTATTATAAAGTATTTTGAATGTTAAATAAGACTTATTTTCTTTTAATATTGGTAATATGTGTTTTAATATATTGTGATATTGACGTAAAAAATTAATTACCTATAATTAATATTTTATTAATTGTTCTCTAAGTCACATAATTATTGGTGAACCTATTTACTAATAATAAACTTGTGGCTTATTTATATTTGAAATCACTTACAAGAATATAAACAAGGCTTATTATTTAACTTATTTTTTACGTCAATTCATCCTTTTTATGGTTAATGAAGTGATTAGTCAAAAATTTTTAAAACTGTTTAAATTAATCAAAAAATTTAGATAACGTGTTTTAAGATTGATTTAGTTTCAATGAACTTTTACTAATTCATTCAAATCTTAGATAATTAGTATTTACACTTTTTAATAAGCTTATACAATATATATTTTTATTTTGAATAATAAATTAAATTCAATTAAATTTACTTTATTTCGAGTAAACCGGTTAACTCGCTAATTTTTCCTAACCCATTGAGTTAAATATTTCTTAACTTTAACAATAACTCACATCAAAATCTTTAACTTTAACTCATAACTTAATCTGTTAACCAGTTAAGTCACAAGTTAGTCGGTTAAAATGTGCATCACTATGCTTAATTTATAACTTTAATTTTATAAATTTAAATATTTTAAAATTTTATAAACAAATATCAAACTAAAACAAACCATCAAAATAAAACCATAAATCTCCGACCAGAGCGGCATAATACACGGCTACGCGTCTCCTAAAAGTGCTAGCTGAAAGTCATTCTCAAACAACTACTTCCCACTGCGTTGTTGTTAAAATATATTCCTGTTAAATTTCTGTAAAAATGTTACCGAATACCGTTAACAAAGAAGTACCGCACACAATTGATTCGGACACTTGATATTTGATTGCCCCTCAATTTCAATAATAATACTAGCATTTATGTTGCGGTTAACTAACACATTAATTTCCGATATTCGCGCTTTTATAACAAAATCGGAAAAGTTTGCCTGAAAATTAAAAAATATTCTTTTAATTTTAAAAATATTAAAAACCCTTAATTTAATTTAAAAACGGATTACTGTAGCATTTTTTATACAACTTATAACAAGAATTAAGATAAAATAATAGTTCGGAGCTAACGAAGTATACGAGCAACCATTTATCAATTAAAAAATTACATTACAAACTCATATATTATGACAGGTATCGATCTTTTATTAATAAAGTTGAAAGAAAGACATTAAGTTTCCACCTCGTGATTTTTTCGCCGATAAGGATTCTAAAAAGCTGTTAATATTTGACGTAAAGTAATTTGTGTTTCCGTCACACGTGTTTAATTAATCTTGTTCAATGCTCACATAATTAGGTAGTAAATTATTATAATTTATATGTCGCGAAAATGATATAACACAACGCAACATAACCCAAAACTAAAATTATTCAAATAAACTTTGCAATTGCTTTTCGGCTTAATGCTGATAGTAAAATAATTTTTTAAAATGCATAGATATCTATCATTTTTAAAGTTTATATTCATAGCGATAATAACTATTTTATTTTTTGTCACTCAATATACATTATATCAACGGCCAAACGTCTACTTTTCTCAACTTTATACGCGGTATAATAATTCAGAAACGTCTGTCAAAAATGATCAAAAATGAGGCAAAAGTGGTTCAAAATTAGGCTTAAAAGAGTCAAATCAAGGCTAATATTGGGTCACTATGGGGTCAAAAATAGAAATAATAGTTGCAATACAGGGTTTAAATTTGGTTAAAATGACTAAAAAATGTAGAAACATTAGGCAAAACTGACATAAAATCGGGTCACAAATGGTTAAATGTGGGTTGAATGTATCAATTTTGGTGTGACGAGTCTAAGTAATTTAACTAAACCACTTATGACACACGTCATTTTGTGACTGTAAGCACAATTTTAATATTAATTCGTCGACAGCTGAACTAAGCATGAATAAAAATTTTCGAAATACTCATTAAACATTTAAACATTGTTTTAAATGTCAGAAAAATTTTTATCGAAACAATAATAATAAAAAGCTTTGTTTATTCAAAAATAGAAACCGACAATGTAAACCAAGATTTAATGTCAAAAAATGAGCGCATTACTAATGTTCATTCTTGTTTTAAATATGTTATTGTTTCACAATATAATTTATAAATTTAAATAATTCGTCCCTGTCTAACGAGTTTTTACATTTTGCAATGCAGCATCGCTAATTTGTTGTTGTGAATTTAAATTTGTAAAATAAAAAATAACTTTTGTATATTTACTTTTCCGAAATGATATATTTCTTTTGATTTATTTGAGTGATATTGCCCAGAAATAAGTTTGTTGTAACGAGAATTTAGATTAATGAAATAAAAGTTCAACTTAACTACTTAAAATAACTTCGTTGTTACGTTAGGTTGTAATCAACTGATTTTTTTAAATAAATATAACAGTTAAAAATTAAAACTAAATATTCTGCCAGTAAGTATCGAAGAATGTTTGAATTTATTTAATTTGCGTGACTTATAAAAAATAGTAAGTATGTCTTAAGTTTTTTACAACCGTTGACAATAAACTCAGATTGATTTTATTATTAATAATTTCTTAAATGCAACTTAATTTATGTTTAAAAACTTTTATTATTATTTTAAATTTATAAAAACTAAAAATCTTAAAGATCTATCTTAAAAATAAAATAATTACTGAAATCTATAAATTTAAAGAACATTTAATTAAAAATTATAAAAAGCATATTCTGCATGAATGATAAAATAATTAAAATAAATCTAAATGAATTTAAACAAGCATTTTATTTAAATTAAGAATAGTTAAACAACTTGAAAAACAATTTTTAAAAAAATGTATTTGCATTTTTGATTAATTAATATTTTTATTTATTTACTCAATGAATCGTATCATAGTTTTCCCTTTAAGTAACAAATTTTTTTAAATAAAAATCAGTCAATTATTCAATCTTAAAATATTATAAAATTGCTAAATAAGTTAACATTAATAAATAACTGAATAATTAAAGATTTACACATGTTAAAATTTATGTATTTGAACTTATTTAATAGGTTTTGGAGTATGTTTGATGATGACTATTGTAAATCTTTAATGCCTAAATGCTTCGAAATTGTTCAAGCAGTTTGCGAAAAAAGAAACCATAAATTTCATTTTCTGAAGAACATAATACAGCAAAACAAATTACAACAACTTAAAAACAAACTTTTTGCAGCATCCACGACACCGCCTTTTTATGCATCGTTTCGGTGTGAATAAACAATAACAACACAATATGTTATCAAACAACTTCCGTAACTTTTTATTAAGTTCGCAGTTGTTGTTTAGTTAAAATATAACCTTTATTTTTAATAAGTCACGTAAATCAAATAGTTTCAAACTTTATATTATGTCCATTGGTTATGTATTTATCAAATTTTATCTAATCAAATTTCAATGAGATATTTTATTTCAAGCCATAGTTAAAAATGGTCAAGTAAAAGTCTGCAACAGTTAAAACAAACTTAAGAAAATTCAGTGCAATAAGTTTAGTTATACTATCCACTTCACCTTTTGAATAGTTAAAATCCAACAATTGTATTAATTTGAAAAAAAAACTTGATTTCCTCCACACAGCAATTATCTTTTTATATAAGAAATAATGAAGCCTTTGAGCTAAAAAAACTTGTTCTAGAGTTTTAAATTAATTTGCTTTTAATAATATTAACTACTAATATAAATAGATAATGAATAGATTTCTATTTTTATTGTCAAAAACACTAATTTTAATAATCAAATAAATAAGCCAAATCAATTGTTTTGTTATTAATATGAAGCTTTTAAGTAATAGCTATTGTTTTAGAAAATAATAATCAACCAAATCGTTGTATAAATATTTTAACTTTATAATTAAATTAAAAAAGAATGAATAAATAACATCAAATTCTTGTAAAATTTGCGTTAAAAATTTTATTTAAGGTAGTTTATTTATCAGGCCGTTCTAGTAATGCTTAAAAATTACTTAAAATTATTCAGTATTATTTTAAATAATGACCCTTAAACGTTAATTTAAAAATTTAAACAATTAAACAGATTAAGCCAAGGCATCCGACAAAATTTTCTGTGGTCGTTTGTTTTATTCATTTGACTATAAACCCTTTTCTTAAATATGAGAGAAGAGGTAATTATTCAGATTTATTTTGAAATTTAAAATTTTTTAGTATATTGTAACAACTATTTATTAAACAATGAAACAAAGGAAAAACAAAAATCTCAACAGTCAGCCAATGACCATATCGGCGACCATATACTAACTGATACTAACTTTACAAAGTCAGATATTATGACCATATCAGCGACCATATACTAACTCTAACTAACTTTACAATGTCAGATATTATGACCATATCAGCGACCATATACTAACTGAAACTAACTTTACAATGTCAGATATTATGACCATATCAGCGACCATATACATACTGAAACTAACTTTACAAAGTCAGATATTATGACCATATCAGCGACGATATACTAACTAAAATTTACTTTAAAATTTAGTCTATAGTTGCTCATTCTGTTTTCTTGATCCTTTTAGCTTAATTATTTTCATTTTAAGCTTATTTATTCTACTTTATTTAGGAATCTTTTTATTTGATTTTTGTCTTTTTAACAGTTTTTTCTTCATTGTTGTAATCTAAAAATAGAAGATTTAGTTCAAGTTTTTGTCTTTTTACATGTATTAAACAATATTTTACATTATGTTACTATAATGTGGACATTTTCCATAAAGAATTTTTGCAGTTTTTAATTGTTATTAACCAATTTTACCTAATTTAAAATATTTTATATTTAATTTTAATTGTTAAAATAATCACTAAATTTCAAATAAGTGTATTCAATTTTATTTGTTGTAATAGTAACTAAATTTCAAATAAGTGGTGTTTAATCTCTGAAAATCAAAATAATTAAAATTAACTGAAATCTCACTTTTAAATTAGATATCGTGGTCTAAAGTAAACACATAATTTTTTACAAAGTAATGTTTTGTCATAAAAGTTTGAAAATATTAAAGTTATAAAATTAATATTTTCATATGAAAAAGGCTGTTGAAATTTTTAAAAAAAATTTAAATAGATTAAATTATTGATGCAAATTTTAATTTAATTAAAAGTTTCTTTCTATATCAATAACATTTACAAAATTAAACAATTTTTGTTCAAAATTAAAGTTAGATATACTAATTTGAATATTAAGTTTAATGACTACTGATTACAGCATAATCCTCATTACTTTGTTATACATTGGCCAACAGTAGTATTAGTAGGTGAACATCGTGTGTCTGTAAGTCCCCATATTTGAGTAATAGTACTAGTTTTGAGCCAAGTTTGCTTTTTTATTTCATCGCAATTGCATACAATAGGATTGTTTCTAATCATTATAATACCATTTGTTGTACCAGCGAACAGTTCAAACAAAGTATTATTAATTACCGACGTAATCAAATTATTGTCTAAATTGATTGTAACGGTTAAAGCTGTTCCTGTTTTTGTTAAGATTGTTTCTGTAGTTAAAGATTTTTCATCCAATTTATTTTTTTCTAAATTAACGTAAACATGCTTGGGGGCATCTTTTATATTTATTGCGTTTTTCTCTAATGTTTTTATTTGATTGTTTTCTAGATACAGATTGGCCAAGCTCTTCATATTACTGATGGCATTCCCTTCAATTGTGGTTAATGCGCCATTTTTCTGGTTTCTCAAAAAAATATTTTCAAGCTTTTCAAAAATGCTTAATTTGTTTGACGGTATTGATGCTATGCTATTTCCATCCAGTTCTAATTGTCGCACGTTTTTAAATTTTTGAACTACATCGAAAACGTCTTTCTTTAAAAGTGGATTGTTTCTTATAGCTAAATAGTTTGTGTCGGGATTTTCAAGAAAAGCAGTTTCTTCTATTTTTTCTAGTTTTGGATTATCTTCAATATGAATATGGATAAATTTTGTTTTGGCAAACGTATTCTTTCCTATTGTAGTTATTTGTGTGTTGTTAATATATAAGTATGAAAATGTTAGGTCAGGAAGTTGTTTTGCAAATTCTGCAAGTTTAGCATTATCTACATTGCTGCTTACACATCTTATGTTTGAATCAACTTGATTATTATAATAGCAATGACATATGTCTAAGGGAGAAATACTTTCACATTTAAAGGGAGGCGGAGTTGGACGTTGTGTTGTTTGTGGTAGTGTTGGTACTGTAGGTATTGTGGGTACAGTTGGAACTGTAACTACGGTAGGTATTGTAGGCACTGTAACAACTGTAGGTACGGTGACAACTGTAGGAACTGTAGGTACTGTTGGTACTGTAACTTCTGTAGGTACTGTAACAACTGTAGGTACTGTTGGTACTGTAACAACGGTAGGTACTGTAACAACGGTAGGTACTGTAACAACTGTAGGAACCGTTGGTACTGTAACTTCTGTAGGTATTGTAGGTACTGTTGGTACTGTTGGTACTTTAGGTACTGTAGGTACTGTAACTTCTGTTGGTACTGTAGGTACTGTTGGTACCGTTGGTACCGTTGGTACCGTTGGTACTGTTACTTCTGTAGGTACTGTTGGTACTGTAGGTACTGTAGGTACTGTAACTTCTGTTGGTACTGTAGCAACTGTAGGTACTGTTGGAACAGTAGGTATTGTAACATCTTCATTCTCAGCTTGAATGATTTGAAAAATCATCAGTAATAATGATGTTACCAAAATAATTTTTGATCCTATAAATCAAATTAAATTATTAAAATTTTCTTAACATGTAACATTCTTTATTAGCTCAGTATGATTTATTCTTTATATTTCATTCTAAAAAGTAGAAGATTAAATTTAAACTTTTTTCTTAGAGTTTATTTGTGATTGTTATCTATCTTTAAATTTTAAGACTAATCTAATTTTTATTTTTGTTTAGATTAGCCAATTATACTAATTTCCTAGTCTACTTTTAGAAAAATATTTACTAAAGTTATAAATGAAGTTAAAATTAGTAAAAGTAAAATTATTTAAACGCTTTTAATTTCTTTATATAGTTTTGTAAGAAAACATTTGCAAAGGTAACGCCTAAATGTTTAGACTGTTTTCTGCGTATAAAATCTCTATTAGTAGACATTATTACCATCATCAAAATTTATCTTTTAAATTATTTATATAAAGAGAGAAAGATAAGAAAAACATGTTTTTTATAAAAATCTGTAAATATCTACCAATTCTGTTATTCACTTGTAAGCGAAAAATGTTTTAAAGCTATTTTATGTTTATTTTCTGGCTAACAATAACTAAAATTATAATCCTTACTTATTTAAGTTATTTTTAACATTAAATCTTTTTCAATTAAAATTGATAAAAGAATGGTCTTAATAAAGGAACTTTTGATGTGATGAAATAACTCTTTAGATTAGTTAAATGTGGCCACTTATGTTAAAAATTATAACACTATTGTTTTATAAAAAACAGATTTAATAGAAACTTTGTACTTCCTGCCTTTGATTATGAACTGGAAAAATTTTTAAAATTTATTTTACAACTTTAAGGTATCATCAATAAAAACAACTTTAAATATTATGACTTATATCAATTATGCTTATCTCTAAAGCAACAACTCAATTTAAATTTTTTTATGCAAAAATATATTCAAAATTTAAAAAGTAAAGTAAAGTATAAATATATGACAGTGTGTCATAAATTTATCAAGTTTATTATCAATAAAATTATAATGCAACTAAAAGTAAAAATAAACTCAAGAAATTTTTAAGAAATTTTAAACTTACCGTTCATTTTGATTATTCAGGTAAATTAAATAATTTCAAACTTTCTTCAATAACAAGTGCTTATTAATTGGTCTAACTTATAAATATGAAATGATCTAAGTTTTATTTGATTTGATTTTATATGAGGTATGTTTTTGTACAACATTACTTAACAACACGCATATTTTAAATCAACTTTTTATAAGACTTTTTTGTGAATTTTCTGATAAAAAGCTATCTTATTGTTTTTTTAGAAAGTCATCTTACGACAAACATATTTGTGATTCGTTTCAACTAAAAGCATTCAACCCAGAAATTTAACTTATCTCTATAAAAAACTTACTGCAATATTTATGAAAACTTCAGACAAACATTATTTAATCATACCGGGTTTTACTTATAGAATTAGTTTTTTGGATGTTTTAAAAATATCATGTATTTTAAAGGCACCACCAGTAGCTTAATTGTTTCAAATCATTATAGTCTTTACTTATCTTACAACTTAGTTAAAATTTAATCATTTAAAAATATCTATATTATATTAATTTTTTACGCAATAAAAAGTGAAGATGGTTCATAGAAACTGATGACATCAAACTTAGTTAATTTTATAGATCTCAGTTAAATATAGATTGCGAAAATAAACTTAAACAAGAAACGCATTTTTATATAGATCGATTTTCCGTATGTTATTATAATATCCTTAAATGCTTGCCCACCAAAATTGCTTATAATAACAAATGGAAAATTCACCTTATTAATATTAGAAATAACTATGACATTTAATAAAATAAAACTGCTTACAATGGAGCAGACGGAAACAAAAACACAAAAGCTGGCAATGTTAAATCCACAAGCTCGAAAAGCTGGCAATGTAAAATCCACAAGCTCGAGTTTGTAATTGAAGTAAGCTAAATATCTTTTCAAAAATACTTTTAAAGTTTTATTAAAATGTTAAGGAAAGGCTTTGGTAAATGTGGCGTTTTTTTACACGAAACTTTATTTTTCTCGAGTAACTAGATAGTTTATTTAATTAATATTTAACATTTTTTAATTGTGTTGCGCTTAATGTTTAATTTTATTTATACAAAAAATTTCAAAGACTTTTATTAAAATTAACCTTATGTAATTTTTTTTGAGCAACGTAAATAAGGATTATATCAATACAAAATATTCAAACCTAGATAGTTTTACAATAAAAATTAAAAAGTTGACAAATTTTGCTTAATTTTCAAAACTAATTCATTTATATAATTAACTAAAATTTATTTAATATTTTAAAAATTGCTTATGCTATCATTGAATGGTTTATTGAGTATTTTGAGGTTATTTTTTGATCGACATAAACATTTGTTTGAACATACTTCTTTGCGAACTTTGTTTTATAAAAGATTTATTTTTATCTATATTTATCATTTTATGGATAAACTTATACTACTAAAATAATCTAAGTTACTTTAAGGTAAAAGTCAAGTATTGTGGAAATACAACAGAGAAATGCAGTAGCTTCTACTTTTCTATCAAAAAGGTTAAATATCAAGTGTATTTTACTTCTAATCTACATTAATAAAAAAAAGAAACCTTATTAAATTAAATTACTCATTTTTCATTAAAGAAAATAAATAGCAAATATTGTAATTTTTGAAAATAATTTGGTTTATGTTGGAAACCGATAATCAAATGTGTACAAATTTGAAGTAATTCATATTCATGCCTTTTAAACACGCTTTAATCCACAATCATAAGTTCGGTAGTTTTTGGCTAAAACAATAAATGTTATAAATCCAAAAAATAGTTATATCTTATGTTGGTGCTTTCATTCTTATCGTAAATTAACATTAATGTAACTATTAAATAATTAATATTTTAAAATTAGGAAAAATTATGTGTAGATGTTCGGTTTTTATATTAATAAAAAGAGAAATAAAGAACAAAATCTGCTTAATTAGAAAAAACATAAACTTAACTTTCTAACAAAATTAACAAAACAGTCAGATTTTATAATTGTTTTTTTTTGAAATTACTGGAAACATTCCACAAAAACAAGTTACTAAAGTTTTATCTCACTTTTATTTATAAGAATATTGGCACATTTGATAAAACCTAAAGCTGTCAATAAGCTTAATTTCTTCATCAAAAACATCTATTCTTTATTTCATTATTCCTAAATTATTAATTTTTAATCTTTTTAATTACAGAGACAAACAACGAAACTCTTAAGAGACCAGTGTACTAATTACTTGTAGTTGGTTTTTCACTAAAGTTTATATATAGTCTAGGCTCAATTTATAATTTAGGTAAGAATTTTTTAACCAGTTTAAATTTATTTAATTATTTATTAAAGAATAAATTATAGGAAAATGTACAAACTTTTTATTAGTTAAATTTAATGTTATATCAAAATGACTTTTTGTTAACATCGTAAGTCTAATTGCTAAGTTTCATGTTACATAGTTATGTCATCGAAGTTTACATTTTTACTCAAATAATTCTCATCTCAATTAATAAAAGTAAATTATTAAATTTAATAAATTAATAAGACCAATTAGTTTATAGAATTGTATATTTTATTAACGAATAGTAAAAGGTTTTTATCGGAACTTGTAAGCCTGAAACAAACAACATTCTTTAAACATTATTTCTTGTCTTATAATTTAATTACTTATGTTCATTTACTAGATTAATATTTTTTATCTGACAATTGAGATAATCGGCAAACCTGTTTTTATATTTAATTCATTTACATTTTTCAAAATAATGATCAGAGCAAATTTTAAAATAAATATTTTACATGTGTTCAAATAGAGCTTAGCAGAAACTCAAAACGCGTCCAGTGGAAAGCGGGAGGGAGTGGGAATTTAGCCAAACTTTGCGGGATGGGGGGAAATGGGTTTAACTTAAAACTTACGGATAGGAGGGAACGTGATTAACATAGAAAATAACTGTATGGGATGGACACCCGCGAATTACCGCGTTTGTTTTTTGCAATAATAAAACATTTTAACAAAACAAGAATGAACATTAGTAATGCGCTAACTTTGACTTTAAATCTATTGTTGGCTTACATTATTGATTTCAATTTTTAAACATACAAATCTTTTAATTAGTATTGTTTCGCTAAATATTTTTATGTGCTTTAAAACATTGTTATAAATAAATCTTCAGTGAGTGTTTAGGATATTTTTATTCATTCTTAGTTTAGTTGATGACGAGGTAACATCAAAAATGTGCTTATAGATACAATTAATCGCTTGTCATAACGTGTTTTAGTAAAATTATTAAGACGCGTGACACCAAATTTTATTCATAATTGCCCCGATATTACCCACTTTATACAAGATTATGTGTCAGATTTTACAAAATTAGCCAAATTTTTAGTCATTTTTAACCCAATTTTAGCCTTTTTTGCCCCTATTCAAGCCAGTTTTGACACATTTTGACTCAGATTTTGTCCAATTTTGACCCAATTTTGTTCATTTTTGTCTGAATTTTATTATCTATAAAAGTCAACACACAGAAAGACAGAGTTACAGACACACTGACATGTCAAATCCAATAGCTGACTTTGTTAAAGTAACCTAAAAAGGAATAAAAACAATGTAGTATTTATAACTTGATATGAATATATTAGCCAAGCTATATAAAACCTGATTTAGTCATAAAATATAATGATATACAAATTGTCGTATAATATACTAAAATAATTATCTCTCTCTCCTTTTTCTCCGCCACTTTCTCCTACAATAATGAAATCAGCTAATTTTACGAACGTTAACTAACTATATAAAAAACGTTTAACCATTTTTGGAACATTGTTTAATATCACGAGATAAGCAAAGGGTGATAATCAACAATATAATAATATCATACGCGCAAACTTTTTCAAGTTTCGAAATTAAACAATACATAAAAAGTATATTAACGATACAAAAATGTTGTACGGGCTATAACAGCAATAAAATGATTATTGCGCTATATTGTTAGTGAATTAAGAGTTGAAAATGTATCAATATTTTTCCTATTATTACCTAACAATGTTTAACAAATAAAGATCATTTGTTTCTATAAAGGATACATTTGAGAGTCAACAATAAAACAATATATTAGGGTTAAATTAATAATAAGTACTTAAAATTTTGTGAAATGGAAATTATTAACATGTTTAATCGTTGCGGGAAATGCATACAGGATTGGAGGGAATGGTAATTTTAAGTTTGCGGGAAGGGACCCAAGGGAATTGAAAAGTTTACATGCGAACTGGAGAAGGGGTTTAAAATTAATATTTTTCAACCTCTAGTGCTAAGTATGAAATCACATTTCGAAATTAGTGCATGTCTATTATTATTTTTTCTAGATTTTGATAATGGCTAAAAATATCTTTTGTGTCAAGTTTGTTTTTAATCGCGATTCAACTATTGTCTATGAATATAAAATCTTTATACTGTTTTATTCATAACATTAATAGTAGTTTTATTGTCAGTCGCGATAAACACATTTTTTGGCACAATATATTCTTTAAGCGATAGTTTATCATAATAGTTTTCAAAAGAAAGAGAGCTATGCATGATTGTGTCGTTCTTGTATTTTAATAATTTTTTTAAGGGAAGTTTATGTGAATATGGAAAGCAAGTATAAGTCTTGCCGGTTATAGTTAACTTCAAGTGGTTATTAATTATTTGAATTTTTCGACAATGATTATAAATTTAAATTGATATAATATTACAAATAATTAAATTATTTGAATAGAGTATAATAGTTATTTAATTTTAGTTTTTATTTGTATTTTAGATATATTTAATTATATAAAATTTCAATATCTCAAAACTATCATAGATGGATTGGAAAACTTCAGTGGCGACAAGCAATTACAATAATCAGAGCGTCACTTTAACACTTCTTTAATTGCTTTTTTGAGTTTTATATCATTTTTCCTGCAGTTTTTCAGTTTTCTTTTAGTGTCATTCCAACAATAACTATTTATAAAAATACAAATCAACTTGTATTGCATTTTTTTGAACAAAAATATTATATGAATTAATAGAAAAATTGTAGCTAAACAGAAATCCTACGATTAATATTAAAAAACTTAAGTACAGAAATAAATGTCTGTCTGTCTGTCCGTCTGTCTGTCTGTCCGTCTGTCTGTCTGTCCGTCTGTCTGTCCGTCTGTCCGTCTGTCCGT
>JAQIXJ010003161.1:0-13533 GCA_034700185.1 Phthiracarus laevigatus
CACAACCAATATGTTATTGTTTCTATGAGAAAATATATTATAACAAACTCTCACAGAATAATTTTTAATTTGCAATAATAACCATACGTTTTAGTATAGCCACGCATGAAACATACGACTGATAGAAAAAAACCAAGTAATTATAGGCTCACATTATCTCTCATTTTTAGCGATTAATTATTATTTTATATTATCATGTTATTACTGTAATATTATATTGAAATTATTCGCAACAATTCTGTGAGTGACCTTAAAGCAGCAAATTCTAACTATTATTTATCATGCTCTCAACAACAAACAGTTTATTTTAATTTTTACTATTATTTGTTGTTCTATTCGTAACTTTCCTTGAGATTATAAGCTTTTTTTAATGTTATTATTTTATTCAGGTATATAATGAGTCTTAAATTATAATGTTTTCTAATCGCTATACTAAACATTATTAAAACATGGCGAAATTGATTACTTTTAGTTAATCGTTTTTAATGCTGGCTCAATCACTTAATTATTTGTAACATGGAATGGCAAAAACTAAACTCTAAAGTAATAAATTACTTTTACGTTAATGAAATTATTAGTGTTGTTTAGATGAATAAATTTTAATAGCTTGTTAGTAGATAATTAGGTGTTAGAAGATTAGAACCTAATAAATAATTTACAATGTTTTATGATTATAGAAGAGATTCATAACCGTTATAGAAAAAAGTGATTATAAATCATAAAATCTAAATATTTATACTGTATTTGCTATTACATACATGTATTACAAATGCGAATCAATAAATAATTTTTTTGATTCATTAGTCTATTTATAATGTTTTTCTAGATTCTCTTTGAAAATCTATTTACAAATTGTTTCAACTTTAGAGCAGTTTTATTCTGTAATCATTTGTTTGTACTCATTGTAATAATAATATTTCATTTTTCATTAATATCCGACACAATCACTTGCTTAGCCTGCAATTTACTTAATATGATACAGTAAAGTAGATATAGACTATATAATTAAGATATTTAAGATTATGGCCTTACGGCTCTCATAAATCCGTGCCGACCACTAATTATAATTCAAAAAATTAACAATTTATAATAATTTCAAGCGAGCATAATTTGAATTTTTAGAATAACATTTTATTAATTTTTTTCGGATTGTAAAATTTGAATAAACTTGTGTTAACCTAAATTTACTTTAATTTCGTTTGTTTGGGTTCCAAGAAAAAGTGAATTCAAAATATAGAGTAGCTTTAAATTGATTTTTTTTCACTATAGCCATAGACAGTGATATTAAGTTGTCTTCAAAAGTTAATAGAATATTTCTAAAATTTGCATGAGTTTCTATTACTATTGTTGGCGAAGAGTCAGCAGCTTTTGAAACGTTCCACAACTTAAATTACATGTTATGTTTTATCTTATAATTACATTCTGTGCTCCATAAAACTTGTTTGCGTTGTTGTTTGGGTGCAGGAAAACAACAAATTATAAAATAAGGCAACAAAAATTGTTATATTTTAAATTTTTAAATTTAAATAATGAATTAAAATATTCCGTAAAAACTTATATGAAAAATTTAATGAATGCAGTAAACTGTTTTTAACCAATTTTCAAAATACTAATACTTGTTTCTTATAGTTAAAATGTTAGAATTTCGCCAATTTAATAAAAGCCATGCATGAGCCATAGGAAAAGAATAAATTTTTTACTTAATGCCAGATTTGTTTTTGTAAATATGCTAACATTTTTAATTGTAATATTCAACTAATATTTGTCCCAAGAGCTAATTAAGTAATATTATTAACCTACAAAATATGTCTTAAATTATCACATAAACCAAAATACGCTATTCAATAGTGCTTTTAGTGCTTTATTTTTTAAACGAAGTTGGAATATAGGGTTTAAAAAATATTCGAAAATAAAATAAAAATAACTTAAAATAAATTTATTTATTGTTTTAAAGTGCAAAACCTTAAATTTTTATATCAGCTGGAAAACTTTTCAACATAGAATTTTAAAGTTAATTAATTAAGAAGAAAAGATCTTAATTGATATTGATTATTAATAGTCTAAACGTTATACCTCCACAAAATCATAAATAAGGTTATAGAATATTTAATTTTGATAAAATAGTTTTGATGAAAAAGAAGCAGTTTAAAGGTGATCAAAATATATTCAAATAATGAAATACTGGTTGCTCTTACCTTATGTTGTATTCAAATATTTAATCATTTATGCGTTTATCATTATTGTTGTTGTTATAATATTGAAATTTTAAAAATTGTTGTTATACTTTTGAAATCCTATGCTGTTATAGTACTCGTCAGTAAGCGTTTGAGGCATTCATTTTATTAAATCTCCATTTAAAATAAATCAGATAATTTCATATAAAAACGAATTTTATTTATATAAAGAGTTTGAACATATTTATTTATTTGTCGATAGAAAATTATATAAATTTAAGTATAAATTTTTTTATTATAGAAAATACATTAAAATATTATATAATTAATTAAGTTAACAATGTTTTAATGCTCTTCAATTGAGAACATAGAACTTTACAATGCGTTGAAGTTTAATATATTTAGCAATAATATAAATGTAATCACATAAAACTCGTTAATGATAGAACATTTTCATTTAACAGTATTGTTGAGCATAAACTATTATTTTTATTGTAATCATTAAAATCGATTCAATATACCATAAAAGTAAATTTATTTAACATTAAATTTAATCGTATAAATCTCTAATTTGTATAAACTTTATGATAATTAATGGCAATTGTATGTAAATTTATTTTAAAATACATAAAAATGTATATTACAAATTTTTTAATAATTATGTATGAAGTGTATGATAGGATGTAATGAAAATAATCGTATATTTTTTAAATTTATGGATAACTGAAAAAATATGATAATTAATATTGAATCAAATTTTGACATAAATTTTCGTTATGACAAAATGAATAATATTAATAAAGTTTTGTGTTTAGTTTTGGGCACTTTTATCATTCAAACAAAAACTTTAGTTATCTCTCTCAAAAAAATACTTGACTTTATATGGCTTTAGGAACAAATCATTGTAATACTACAAACTAAAGCTAAAACTGAAAAAATACTACTAACAAACTTTAGTATCTATTTGTTGACTATTTAAAAAACATTAAGTGACCAAAACTTTTTAGTGGCACAACAATTGTGGCAAATTATTATTCAGTAATGATCATAAATTAATTGACCATTGATTTAGTGGAACATTATTGTGACTTTACTTAGCGTTTAATTATTAGGCATAATTAAGGCCTAAAACCTGAGCAAAACAAGTTTCCTTCTTTTAAGAAAATAAAGATTACAAAATAAATTTACAAAAATATGAACGCTTTATCAGACAAGTTGAGAATTATATGTTTGTTAAGTATAAATTTTTTACAAAAATTTAATTTACATAAAAATTGGTTGATGTTTGATGAATACTGTTAATATATACAGTAGAGTAGAGTAGAGTAGAATCGGTAATAAATTGCTGGTCGATGGGTGAGAATTAATGACAAACGTGTAAACATGTTGCGAGCATTGAAAATGTTGGATAATGTTGATGCTCATTCAGCATGTCATACAAGAATTATTTTCTAGTCTTATAACATTTGTATTTGAGTTCGTGATTATTTTAGCTATGAGTCAATTTTAAGGATTTCCTCTTCCTCCTCAAAAAAATGTTCATTCAGTTTTGTATTAAAACGGATAGTGAGCCGCTTGTTGAGAGGAATTGCGCTCTCACGCCGTAATGCCCTCAGGCTTGGGAGGAGAAATGGCAAAACGCATTGTATAAGTATTTATCTAAATACTACGAACATTGCAGTTATAACTACTTTTTTTCTGTAAACTATAAAATATACATTGTAAGTCAAATAACCAAACTTAAGCCTTTATAATACATTGTGAGATCGCGTTAGAAATTATTGACATTATTGTCGTCGGTTATGTTTGTCTCTATATTTCCTTTTGATGCCTTTGATGTCTGGGTGTTTGTTTTTATTTTAAAAAATTGTACATTCATGATAATTAGCTGTCAATTTACGGATGCGAGCACAACATTAACGCTGCTTTGCTTTTTATTGGGTCGTTATATAAAGACAAACGCTTTATGTGTTACTGTTATAGACTTTCTTCCACTTCTTTAATGTTCAGTCACTCTCACTCAACAAATTGTTTTATTGTTTCCATTTATATAATAATATACACTTCACTAAAATCACTTATTCAATTGTGTACAATGTGTGGCCATAAATTGAATGTTAAATTATTGCTCTCTAAAAATTAAATGTTATGAAAAAATTTTAGATAATCAGTGTAATAATAGTAATCAACTAATATTATAAAATATTTTAGAGTTTCTCTTGAAAATTTATAATTGGCTAATATTTTTTTAAAAGAAAATGATGGCTAGCTGTAAGCAAGAAAGGATAATAATAGCCGTTAGGGTCGTATTTTACGTATATTTGAGCTTTTAATGCAACGCACTAAATAATGGGCTCTAAACGTTTAAACAAACTAAATCAAAGTAAAGCTGCTGTTTGTGATGTGCAGTGAAATTTGAGATCATTGGCAAAAAGAGCAAAAAAAATAATGCATAAATAGCATAAACAGAATAGCGTTTGATCATATGTCACATACTATATAGAGCTTTACTTAATACCTGACCTTAAATCACAAAAAGGGCTTTCAGTATCGCCCATTTCCTATTTTACAATAAAGGTAAATGATTTTTTGCTATTATTTTTTTGCGCCATTCAAAAAATAATAATAAATAAAACGAATTAAATAATATCTAAAAGCTTTTAACTGAAATACTGAATTTTCTTTGAATGTTTATTAAAATTTTTATTAAAAAGTTGTTTCTAATTAAGGAAACATTGCGAACAAACGATCTAAAGAATAATTCATATATTTTTTCTGAAAAACAAGTTATATTTTCTATTTAAATGTGTTGCGAATATTGGGAATTATTTCGGGATATAATAAGCTTCTCGAGCAGAGCTAACACGAAAAAGGGCAAGTTTTTGGATTTGCGAGTCTTTTCTATTTCTCCCCTCTTATTTTTTTCTACATTTGATCTCGAGTAAGTAAAGAAGGAATAGGGTGGGAATATAGCTTAAATAAGAAGAGAAAAAGAAGGAAATCTTTAGCCAAGTTTCTTTTGAAAAAGCAAATGCACTTCGAATACGGACCAAAGATTCGATTCTAGTGATTCGAAGGATAAACAAGTGCTTTGCGAGAGAACGCATTCATTCTGCATAAGGTTTTGCAGGTAGTCGTGCACCTTAGTTGATGATTTTAAGGTTTCCCGTCAGGCAAAAATAAGCAACCCATTCATAACTTGTAAGGGAAATGTAACACTGCGAACACTAACTAATAAAAGAAAGCTAGCTTTACATATCATTTTAGAACCAATAATCATAAGTTACGTATAATTTTCATACTTTCATATTAGTTCTAACAATGATGTTCACAATTTTGTTTACACACTCTAATCTAAATCATAATCAATAATAATCGTTACCACTAACTTATCTGCCTTTAGAACATTAAAAACATTTGATTTATTAAAAACTACACTAAAACTTATTAAAACGAATCCATTTCTTTAAACCTTAATATAAAGAAGATTGTCGATACTACAGTACATTTGTATAAATAGCAACATTAATGCGATTCGAAAGTTGTAGTGAGTTATAATAAGTTACTTCTACACATAGACTTCAGTTTACCATTTGTACTCATTATTAAGTTTATTCAATAAAGTTCTCATATAAAAATTGTCTCTGCAGTCATATCGCATTGGTATACACAAACTATTATTCTTTTTAGGCCTACCTTAGCTTGTTGTATAGATTTTCTTCATAGCCTAGGAATTCTCTTACTACAAAAGGACAAAATAGTATTGTGTTTTGAATCGCATATCGGGGAACTGTATTTGGGCTTGAATTATAAGAAAAGACTTTTTTGCATACAAGTATGCGACACAGAAGAACTTGAGAGAGCGAGAGGAGAGAGAGAGAGAGAGAGAGAGAGAGAGAGAGCACTAACTCATTTTCTAAGTTTTTGAAAGAGTTTTTCTATATATACAGTATATTTGTGTGTCCCTAAACAATATATAGAGTAGAGAACATTATCAGATATTCGCTTCTATTTTTTTGTTCGCGTGCTAGTATTGCATTACAGTATAATATACAGTATGATATATAGTATAGATTCTCGATTCTCTTTACTACAATCATAAATAGAAAAAACGGCTCAGAAAAGTTTTTAATCTGAAAGCAGTTTCTATTAAAACGATCCTCTCTTTTTTTATTGTTTGAACGACACGGCATCTATTTTTTGGCCAGAATTTAGGGAATTGAGGAGATATCAAATGTTAAGATTTTTTCTAAAGATTTTTTTCCTGATTACTGAGTTACTCTATAACTGGTACGAAACGAGCAATAAAAAGTTAGCGATTCATAAGCTGTGTAGCGAGTGATTTGTTCTTAGTGGCCGGAAAACTGCTTTCCGGTAAAGAAAACTTCATAATCTCGATTAGACAACATTATAAACTTAGATATGAATTTGATGCGAAAGTTTTCCTAATATAATATGCACAGTTAGACGTTAGACTATTAGAAAGATACGCACATCATATGATGGGGAGTTTTGAAGGACGAACTATTTCCGCTCATTAAAAGCTATCATTTTATGCTATAACTTTAAAACATTCTCTCCGTTTGCTAATTATTTATGATCTATTGTTAACTAACTCGTAAACATACTTGAAATACATAAAACTTTAATTCTTTAATCACTTACCATATTAAGAAAACCATGTGGTGAAGTCAAATAATTCTTCTTCTTCGGGCGATACTTGTCTCTCCATACTATCCATAGAATCATAAGGCGATGACGCATCGGATCCCATACTTGGTGTTGGAGACGACGTCACTAATGGCGATGCGGGAGAGTTAGAGGATCGTCGCATTACCATCGATGAGTTCATAGATGCTGCGTTGTTGCATGTATAGGCAACGGATGAATGATTCGATGTTGATTGTAGTGTTGTCGACGGCGATAATGTGGACGGACTTGGATTCCAATTCTCGTCACTCGATACCGATTGTAAGTTATCAGAACATTGTCTGCAATAAAAATAGTGTATCATTCATATTATTCTATATCATTGACCATTGATTTGTGTGGTTAATTAACTCACCCATTGGTACAATTGATTTGGTCCGGGTCTCCAAGAAGTTGTTGCAATTGTCTAATGTATTCAACAGCTGATTTCAAAGTCTCTACTTTACTCATTTTTTTATTCTTGGCTCCATTGGGTACGTGTTGCCGCAAAGTAGCGAACCCCATGTTAACCATCTTCACACGATTGCGTTCGCGTTCGTTTCTTCGCGCAACAGTGGCTGGTTGTGCCTGTGGTAACGCGTAACCAAGACCTCCGAAGTTTATTCGTCGTTTGCACCGAAGTAGTTCTGGTGACGACAATGACGATGATGTGGACGCTGACACTGACGCCGACGAGGATGAAAGTGTGTTTGAACCTGGACTCGATTTCTTTGCTAACACTGGTTCCAGTTTAATTGTTGCCATCGATGGCGATTGAGTTATTGAAGAATTGGTTGAAGCACTTGTGAATGCGGTCATTGATTGGGGATCGACTTTGATTAATGTGTATGACATATTCAAACGGTTCGCACTATTCTCATAGCAATGCGTAACATAATTATATAAAACAATATAAAAAGTTTTGGTGGTTTGCAGGTTCCAGTTCTGTGTTACTGTTAAAGTTAACGATGTTGTTTGCCTGTTCAAAGAGCAAACTATTGTATTTGTAAAATATCATTGAAGAGCTTGAGCATCAACACTGACTGAATGCGTCGGTACTTTCCACTACATTTAATACCTGGTCTGACCGTACAACTTACCAAACGTATAGCTCCTCCTTTGTGCCACAGATGAAAACAGTGATTGTAAATTATTCGTTCGCGTGTCTTCAAAAGGCAGGTTTACAAAGGGGAGTTCTAGGGGACTCATGCACTAATGTTTTATACCTTACTGTTCTCTACGGGGGTTCCCTCTATCTTCTTTCACAAATCACAACTAAAAACTTTTTTTTAAGGTAAAGATACCGTGAATTCTGTTTTTTTTTTCATTGACTCTCGCAACACTTGTGCTTTAATTTTATTAATTCAAAATATACATTAATTTAAATAACTAAAACTCAGTACGATTTTTCCTCGATTACTAATTAGAATGTACTACACTTTTTTATTTGCAACTATTAATTATTCTCAATTTTATGGGTTTTATACGTCTGGTTTGCAGACTTATTTGTTTGTGAACCGTAGAAGAAAACAAATCAAAGCAGTGCTAAAATTTCTTTAAAAATCACTTTTAATTATCTATAGCATGCGTGCTATCGCTTTGTTATATCATTTACTGGATTAATGCTTTTCTAAGTTCAATGGCTTCAAATGATGTTCTGGGCATTTTTGAAAACACATAAAAAAGCAATTACTTAAAATTTAGTTAATTTTATTTTATTAATAATAGCATATAAATAAATAGCATAAGAATGTTATGCTTACTATCACTAACTATCTTAAAATAACAGTTAAATTAAGAATAACTACAAACAGTTAATAATCGCAATGATAGAACCTCATCGTTGATGGAAACAAAAACTATTTTTTAAATTTACTTTTATACAATTTAAGTAATACTGTATAAATTAAGTTTTATATCTAATAAATATTCACTAAAATTGATTATATTTTACTAAAAATAGGATATTTTTGGAGCTGTACCTACTATTACTTTAATTTGCATATTTTTCGTTTACCTAACAATTAAATAATATTTGCATTGAAAACACTAATGTTTTTGACTTTATGTTGTTATTATTTATTGCATAAATATTTTGCATTTACTCGTAAGCGATGTTTACTGACAAGTAAGGAATATTCAATATATGCGCACGAACGACAAAAGGTATTTAGCAACCAATACAAAAGTTGGTGCTAAAGAATATAAAGCGGCGCAACATTAAACGAAAATGGTCTCTCAGTTCTTAACGAAAGTTACAAATGGCTTTAAAGAGAATGACCACTAAATGTATGCGCAAATATTTACTTAAGCAGTTAGTTGACCGAAAAAATGTTAAGCTTTACAAAAATAAGTGAGAAAACATCTCACAACTTTTCTGTGTCTATTTTAACAGCGTTGGCGACTATTAGCATATTGCTTAACAAATTTCCAATTAAAGCGTTGTGTTAAATATTCTGTGTTATATTGCACGCGTTAAAACCGCCCCCAAAATGCATTGAAAATGTTTGTTACTTAGCATACGTTGTACCACTATATCAAAAAATATAGCCATACTATTGATTGCCCCTCTTTTTACAGAAAACTTAGAGAATTGATTTTGAGCCCCCTATCAAAGCAAAGCCACCTGGCATTTAGGCAGGCATCGGCACGTACTCTTCAGCACGTTTTTTTCGCTCCATACCAGTGCAAACTTGAGATCTTGCGCTGAAATTGGAATAAGTTTGCTTTTGACTATATTTTTTGGCACGCGTTATGCACGAGACTTACGCTCTCTATTCAGACACTGCATAAAACAAGCCAGCATTGCTGTTGTAAAGAATCACTTAAATCACACCTGCTTTATATCGAAAGTAAATATAATATTACTACTCTTTTATAATAAACTATATGAAAAACATTTTTATATTTTTTCATATATTCGTTTTGATATACAGTACAATGCAGTATAATAAATAATATTAGCGAAATCAACGCTAATTGTATATTACAGGTCTCAATAGTTCTCTCATTATACGAGTCATGCTTTATTTAAACGAGGATTTAAATTCTACTAAAATAAACATATTGTTTATCAGAAAGTCTACAAATCTTTTCTTTATGATTATTAGAAATAGAAAGCTTAGCGGCAATAACTGCATAACCATTTGAAGTTATCAGATTTTGGTGAGGTTTAGTACAACAAACTTAATTGAAGTTTGTGTTATTAGTTATACCAGTGTTGACAACACGCCATCCACGCGTCTTGTCTACACTATCATCAACAGATATCCGTTTAGTTTCCAAGTAATATCAATCTCTCTTTATTTACAAAGCTGTGACCAAATCTCTCAATAAAACTCTATTGATAAGAGAGTTCTCTTATTATTATTATTATGTAACTTTAACATAATCTTATTTATCTAACTTTATGCACAACATATCATTCATAAATAGTTACTAAATCATAGATGCTTTATTTTTATTGTAGTTAAAATGTGCCTTAAATTCATATGTTAAACTAAAACTAATTTCTACGTTTTCTATATTTCATTGTGTTTTTTTATAATCAGACACAACTGATATAACTAATGCAACATAAAGTTTAGTAATCGTTCCAATAAAAGCGTTGCATAGTGCTCTAGTTTTGTATTGCACTGCAAATAGGGCTTATAAGAGGCGCCACATTTAAAGCTAAGTAAAACGTCAACTCTCTTAGATAAGCCTATTTTTCTGATATTTTTCTGTTTACTCAAACGCCTCCTCAAACTTGAATGAAGTGCCGATTTTGCTAAATCTTTCATCACACACCACGCATACACTAAATTATATTTTATCTCTTTGTTTAGATTTATTATAATTTCGTTTAGCTTATGCTCGTTTAATATTTTTTAAATTTACTTTTAACGTGCTATTATAAAATACTTATGCGTATTTAATAATTAATTTACATTATTTTATAATTTTTTAAATAAATTTTCTAAACATGATTTTTTTTAAATTTCGAGAATAATTGCAATTTTAGTGTGTACTGGGATTCTATTCACTACAAAACTTTTTCATTTGATTTTTAGTATTCATTAAGTTTAATTTTGTTAGAAACAATGCGAAAAAACATTCAAATTTATAAAGTTTTTGCTCGTATGTATCTGAACACACTTCGCTGCGTTTTTTTGTATACTTTGTTGGCGAGACAGAAAATGTCAACCGTAACGTACTGAATACAGATTGAGTAATAATTAGCAGTTAAGTGTTTAAACTGAACAAATGTAACATATTAGATGGTAATTAACTTTAAAAATTGTACACTATGTAATGTAACCCATAGTTTTTAAAAATAAAAAATATCTCTATTTTGAATTAACAGTTAATAATAAATTTCTTAATAATATTGTTATTAGATAAAGAAAACTCTAGATTATAAAATTAATTGACTTAAATCCCATTTTCTCGAATATTATAATTGCCCACAGCTTTAAAGCATAAAATAGAAATTGAAAGATAAAACAAGAACGACACATTCATAGAGAGCTCACTTTTTATAGTTTTAACTAATCTAGTAAGTTAATTAAAAAATACTTTAATATTTTATCTAAAGTTTTCCAAAATGTCAAAATTAGTGAATATAAAATACGTGCTAAATTCAAATGTCGAGCTAGTGCGGACACCCTCACGGACGGACGGACAGACAGACGGACAGACATGGTCAAATCCATAAGCTCGTCTTTAAAAAAGAGCTAAAAAACTTATTTCTAAAAGCAGAATTCTTGTGAATTTGTAACTTGTTTTTGCGCTCGTAGTATCGTATAAATCAGAGTTGGGCTTCGACGTCATATGTTTAAGCGAGTGAGAGCGCATTACAGCATTTTATACACAATTGACTCGTGAGTACGAGACTGTTTAATACGCATACAGATGAAAAAATGAGAGTAAAGCGAGCATTTTGCAGAGCGTAGTCAATACGTAATCAATATATTTCACTATAAAATAATTCGCTCTCAGTCGCGTTAACATATCGCATCAAGTCCACAACTTCTATAAATTATGCAATTTTTTATAATAAAAACATTTTCTATTTACTTGATTCAAAATCATGCATTCAAAACATTCCTTTGAACGCAAGGTCGACAATAAAGCAGTTTTGGGTACAACTTTTGGAACCCGAGACAACCGTCATGTTAAGTATTTAAACCGAACCGAAAATTAATTGTGAATCACACGAACTGAACAGCTAGAAACCCGATACAACCGATATAAAAAAAATGTAATGCATAGGATCAGATTTTATTTAAAAGATTATTTAACTCGAACAGAACCGACTTAATGAATAAATCCAACCAAACCGAACTGATAAACAACCAGTTTGGTAAATCGGACAGGTTAATAGAACTGAAAACAGCTTTATATGACAACTTCTATTTATGATTTCTTAGAAATTTTAATTTTCTAAATTTCTAGGAAAAGCAATTCATTAATTTTATAAAAAAATTTTCCCACGATTTTTCTGCCAATACAAGCAATGTGCTAAGTGGTAATTTTTTAATCTCTCTGGTTATTTAAGGCGAGCTTAAGGATTTGACCCTACAGAGTCCAGAGTAGAAAAACTATAATCTTTAATGTACATTTTAACTTACAGTAACAACTATCAAACTAAACTTATATTTAACGTTTCGAGTTAAACTTTTTTGGTTTTCCTGTATTAAGCATTAACTTTAAAATGAAAAGTTTAACTCGAAACGTTAAATGACATTATGATAAAACTATTTATGTTGTTATTAATATTATATTACGAAGTTTTGTACAAATCATAAAAAATATATCATATATCACTATTTATTAAATAAAATATTCTAATTGTGTCTATTATGCCAATCTACTGTAAGTTATACGAAATCAGTATTAAAATTGCTGATGATGGAGAGAGTGCTCTCGGAAACCACAATTAAATAATAAAACCAACCACTGTCTTAAAAAGTATTTACTCATTAATAAATATTGACAGTTATCATGGATATATTTAATGAATTGAATTTGTTAGAAATAAATAAAACTCTTATGGTATTTTTAAAATGGTTAGAATTGTTAATTAAAACTTATTGATAACTATTCTAAATTTATTTTACTAGAAACCAGCAAATCTCTACATTCCCCAAATCTACGTTGCCCTGCATTCCCCTGTGTCCTGCATCACCCGTGCAGACAGGCATACAATCTCGTGCAGCTCTACTTGAGATTGTTTTGGAAGCCTTATTAAGTCTGCTGAGACACAAATACTTTACTTAACTCGTTAGCTTTATCTAATGCAGTATTTGTTTGTAAAGTTAGTTTCAGTTAGTATATGGTTGCTGATACAGTCATAATATCAGACTTTGTAAAGTTAGTTTAAGTTAGTATATGGTCGCTCAGTTACTTCGTTAGCTCGTAACCATTAGTTTATATTATTTTTATTAACGTTTAGTTTTTTATCTGACTGCAAATTTGTCAGATATATGGATTTAACTATGTCCGTCTGTCTGTCCGTGCCCACTCTTACGTTAATTAAGGGATTTTACCAACTTCTTACTTTAATAAAGGGATTTTGATATTTACTTTGTTGCGGTACCAGAAATCCAGAGCCGCTAATAATAGGAAGTATCCACTGTTGGTAACTATAAAGCGCTTTATAGACTAATATAGTTACCACTAAAGCACA
>JAQIXJ010003162.1:0-13528 GCA_034700185.1 Phthiracarus laevigatus
CTTATCAGTTCGTAAATAAATACACTTTCTCTTTTTGAATATCTTTTTAAAAGCAGATAAAACGTTTTCTGATGTCTTTTGCTTAAGTGGTTCTACAAATGCAAATTTTGAAAATGAGTCAATTACGGTTAAAATGTAATTATTATTATTATTTTCTTTTGAAAATTCTTTCATATCAACTAAATCTGCTTCCCACTGTTGGTTAATTTTATTAACAATAATTTTGTTTCTTAAAAATGTTTTCCTCACTGGAAAATGTAAAGTATATGTTAGCTGGCTTTTAAGCCATTTTTTCACCTCCGATAAATGAGCATTTGGTGCTTCTTTTTTAACTTCTTTGTAAAGTTTGTAAGCACTGCCGAATGATCCGGGATTCTTTGGTTCATAGTAAATCTTTGCTAACTTATTTGACAGGTGCCTAAACATAAGTCCATTTGAACGTTTGTTTTTTTGTTTTTTTACTAACTTTGTTTGTAGTTTGCTTTTCGCTTTTTCTTTTGGTACCTTTTTTAGGTTTTTCATTTTCAAATTTTGTAGATAACACTAACTCGACAGGCGTAATTATAGGTGAAAGTTCTACTTTCTTACAAAATTCCATTTAAATAACGATTTCTAATAGCGCAGCTACAATTGGAACAACCCAATGTAACCAACCTCCACTTTGAATTATAGTAGACTTTTTAGGTTTTTTGCAATTATAAATAACTGTGGAGTATTTTTTAATTCTCTTCTTTGTTTTTTCATCAACCTTAATATTACCATTTATTATGTTAACAGCCAACTCTTTTATAGATTTTTGGTATCGTTTATCTTTTGCAAAGTAAGCCAGCAAACACTTTTGCGTATTTTTACATTTTATACTGCTAATAAAAGCTAAATGAGCTAAAGTTTTTCTAAGATTGGCAGACATTATTTTGGAAAGTAAGCAATGGGTTTTAGATTATTACTTAAATCGGGAATAATATTAGTCTGCAGTCTTAGCTTTTCAGGTGTGTTTTGTTTTAAATCTAACCTTATATAGCCAAATTCATTTTTTGTCGCATCATTATAAGCTTCTAGAAAGAATTTAGATTTTTTTGGATAAATCTGACTACCTAAACGAGATATTTGTGCTCTATCGCGTGGATTTTTCATTAAAATAATATAATGACAGTTGAGACTTACTGTTCTCATTTGAGAACCTTGTTGAAATACATTTTGAGAAATAAAAATAACACTCATATTTTTATGATGACTTCCTTTAGTAAACAAGTTTGTTAGCTTTTTATCGTTACATAGTTCCGACATTAGGTCATCTTTTATTATAACATCAGGTTTATAACTGTCAAGTTCTTCTTCATTAGGAAGTCCATCAGTGTATCTACAGCTTACATTTTCTATATCTATGTTGTAGAGGGCCTGAAACTGTCCATAAGCCCATAAAACTTTAAGAACTTTGGATTCAATCTTTAAATTAATTGTTTGATTATGGTATTTTAAAATATCCCTAACTAAATAGGTTTTACCACTACTTGTAGGTCCTGCGACCATGCAAGTGAAAGGGCTTTTGAATTGTAAATGAATAAAATCAACTTTTAAAAAAGTGTCAAACATTTTAAACAAAATTAATGAAAATTTATTATAACTACACTTATATATAATTTTACAGAAAAAGATACAAGAATATTCATCTACATAACCATATGGCAAAGTTTTGTTTCCGATTTGTCGTCTTTTTTCTGAAACAACACGATATGCTTTATCAAATAAGTTTGTGAAAACGTTGTGATGACAGTCAGCTCTAAATTGTTGCTGAGGAACAGTTTTTCTTAATTTTTCTCCTGTTGAATATTCCTTGGCAAAGTTATAAATGACGTCATAGTTCAGTTCTTTATCGACTTCGTCTGTTAATGTAATTCCTTTTATTTTACATTTTGATTTGAATGAGCCATCAGGAAAGCTGACTTTGTACCCATAGTTTTTGGGACCAGATGAGGCAAATGATGAAATATAAGTTCCTTCGGTTTCATACTCCTTCCAAATTTCATCTGTTAAGTCACCTAAAAAATCACCAGTCGAAGGTCTATAATGGTTTTTATCTGTACGATACGCATAAAATATGGAGTCTGTATCAAAGTATAATACGCGGCCAGGACATGATGCTTCAATTTTTTCCATTTCATTATACAATTTTAGTCTAGCATATGCTGTTACAAATGACGCTATAGCTGGGCTTGTGTTACCAGATCTTTCAAATATGTCTTCAGAAATTTTATAATTTACTATAAGGGTGTTTTCTGTAGGCATAAACTCGCCTTTAATCACAATTGAAGGATCCCTCTCTATTTTTGCATAATCATCGTAGTCATTACATAATTTTGTTTGAATTTGGTTTGTGTTTTGTCCTAATTTTCCCCAAAGTGTGTTGAGCATCAGTTTTGCGATGTATCGCAAGCCTTCATTTTTTGTCATACTTTGTGGATCTAACATAACGCCTTCTTTAACTTCAAAATCACTAATAAATTTATTTTTTGTGTTCTCATTTGTACAGTTTTTAGGCCATCCTGAAGCTTCTGTTTTAATTTTAAGCCATGTTCTAATATAGTTTTGGAATATTTGATCGGACTTTCGCTCATAATGAAGCACTTGAATAAGTTTATCTATAATATAACCTTCCTCTAATGCTTTTTGTAGCTCAACTGATGTCCATGTACCAATAAGCGACCTTTCATTATCGGAATGAGAGCATGTGCTATTGTTTCGACTTTCTGCGCACTTTGAACAAAGGGGGAAATACAACTTTTTATTTATTCTAGCAGGAAGGACTCCAAGATATAATTGCTTTGGTGGAATAACAATACACTTTATAAAGCCAAAATATTGGGAAATAGTGTTATCAAAAAATTCAGAAATAACTTTTGGATGACCAACAGGATAATTGTAAGTTACTAAAACATGTGGATATAAACTTGTAAAGTCTAAACAAGAAATTCTTTCATTAGCTGCACAATCATAGGTAAAATATAAGTTATTTGTTCTTCCGCCGAAAAAAGATTGTCTAATATTTGCTGGACCATAGATCTCCAAATTTGTATAGTAAGATGATCTAATTTTTGAGTATGAATTAAGTTCACTATTAGCTGTTTTATTTTGTTTAAATTTGCACTCCCAAATAAACTGTACATTAAAATTTCTTCTCTTGAAGTAATTCAACTTTTGATTAGTCTTCTCATATACTTCATTGTAAGATAAGTTATTGAGTTCTTTTAACTGAACATCTCTGTTATTTTTAAAACATTCTGGACAGCCGTGCCACTTGCATCCAAAAAACTCTAGAACCTTATTTTCTTCTTTAATATATCCATCTACAAAATAGTTTCCTTTGTGCTGTTCTCTCAAAACGTCAAACTCACAAGAGCTTTGAATGTTGTCAAGCCAAATATTAGAAACTTTTGACTGATTTCTGAAGTTTGAGAAACCTTTAACAGGGCAAATGCCTATTGTTTTCTCTGCCAAAATAACTGTCCTAAAATATTCGAACCCAACACTTGCTAATGTAAAGTTGCGTGTTGTTGGGTCTATTTTAGTAGCACTTTTAAACAGTTCGCGGAAAATCGTAACAGACATTGTTAATATTTTGACGTCGTTTGCACAATATTTAACTAGATCTTCTTTATAGTTGAATATATAATTAGATGAAGTTATCTGAGAATGACAAGCTTTAAGTTGATTTGAAGCAGACTTTTTCATGTATTTAACTCCAAAATAATTAATTTCTGGCATTTCGCCTATATAATCTAGGTTTTCAAGTTTACTGAATAAGTGAGGAAAAAATCCTTTTATGACATGATTAGAAATACCAAATGATTTTGGCAGTTGAGAAAGAGGCTGCTGAAAGAAACTTAAGCTATCCAAAAAGCGTACATTTGAGACGTCAATTAATAAAACTTTTAATCCTTTCATTATGATATTAATATCTTCGTAATTTCTTTTGAACAAGTCGGTAAAGACAAAATGGCCGTCATATCCACTGCTGTTATGAGCAAAAACTAAAACTTTTGACTTTATTTTAGCTGCTCTTTTTGCTAAATCATTATAAACATAATCTCCAAACTCTTTCACGCAGCTTAATCCAAAATATTCTTTATAACTTGGTCCGCAAACATCGCAAGTATTCCTTTTTCTGTTTTCAGCAATGTTCCAACATTTATCACAAACGATTTCTAGAAATTAAATAAATTATAATATTTTTTACATTAACTCATAGTTTGACTTACCGGCTATCAATAAAATGGCTTTATGCTGTAACTGATTATCACCAACTGGAACTTGAATAGATTCAATGTCATAACAAACAATTATTTTTAATTTGTTGTCTTCATTTTCAAGCTTTGTTAAATCAAATGTTTTTATGTAGCAATAATGTGGTGAATCTGAATATTTTTCGTTACAAAAATGACATGTACTCTGATCACAGTTATGCTTATCTTTTTCATAATATTCTACTTCACATTGACTACATTTTTTAACTTTAACACACATCAAGAACTTATGGTTATCAAAGCACTTTTGACTATAGAATGTTCTCGAGCATAAGTGACAGGTTATAAGTTCAACTTTACTGCATTGTGGTTCACTCCCACAGAGTTGACACTTAATTTTGCATTTATGTGACGTACTATAGCCTGTATTGCATGCAGCACAATAATATGAAGTTTGAAAATAGGCATTCATTTCCTTAATAAAATTAAAGTGATTATCAATATACTCCAAACAAATTTGTTTTTGAAGTGGAGGACCTTTAAAAACTAGGTTAGATGGATCTCTCCCATCTATAACTATCAGCTGATAATTTGGAGATAAATAATTTTGTAATTTATCCATTTTTGATAACGATAAGGCTTCAACTAGTGACAGACCTGCAGCTATAATAATATTTTGCGCTCCTTCTTTTTGCACATCAACTGTCCATGGCTTTTTAGTTTGGCGATCACCTTTTATTTGCTTCCATTGATACTGATTTTTTATTCCATTTTTAATATCAAGTTCATGGTATTTAATTCCAATAAAAACTGCTCTGTATCCACATAAGCAATCTAAAGAAAGATATTTTAATAACTATATTCGTTTAAATTCCAAATTTACCGTCATTTTTGATTGTTATGACACTTGTTTTCTCTTTTCTTCTCTTTTCTCCAGTTCTTGGTGCTCCCTTATACTTGTTTCTACCACTTCCAGATATATCGGGTTGTTTTACTGTAACAGTAATTTTCAATTCTCCAGTTAGTAAAAAGTCTTCATTGCTTTGGGAAACTTTATAAACTGCTGTTAAAAATTCTGAAGCATCGAAGTCATTGATAGTGCCGCCTCCTGTAAATTTAAGTTAAGTTAAAAAACTGGATAAAAATGTTGTAATTACCTATATATATTGGTTTGTGCTTTAATGCTTTATGTAGTACATAAACAAAATATTTATGGTCTCCAGAATATTTTTGTAGAGTAGGCTGAACCATGTCTTCATAAAGTTTATTTATTTCGTTGCTTGCGCTTAACAAATTAGGCAGCATATGATGCATATTATGAGTAATTCCATAATCGAACGTATACTCAGTTCTTTTAAACCTGTTCGATATACGGGGTTGAGCTTCATTTAAGAGTTCCACTTCAAAGCCAGGTGCAACGATAGCTTCCATCTCGACTTGTGGCTCTGTAAAAACAAATCACTAACATTTATACACATTTTATTGCTGTTTTATTCTGACGTCATGATATACTATAAAAGTGATGATTGTAAACATAAATTCTTAGAATTAAATATTGCCTTAATGTTCTATTTTCATATAAGGCAACATTTAAAACTAAAAATTTTGTTTTTATTATGTTTGCATTAATACAATTATTATTGAATGGTATGTAAATTAAAGTTAGTATAAACTTGTTAACCAAAAGTGTTTTAAGTGTTTGAACAATAGGTATCAAAGGAGTCTGATGATAAAATATCCGATAATCATAGGGTAAAATCTGAATCAAGAGTGGTGTCATAATCATCAGATATATAATCGTCATTATCTGAAAAAGTTATCTCTGAGCTATCCTGTGATGCTGCATATATACTATCATCACTTAAATAAATTGTTTCATTAGGGAAGGAGTTTGAAGTGACTCCTTTAAAACCTTTCTTCGGTGTTGATGTTAGGAAGTTGTTATCAGTGTCGGAAGTCTTATGGTCAGGTATCATTAAATTAATTGAGTCAAACTCATTTTCATTACGTCTTTTTTGAACGACTCTTCTATTTGCTTCATCTATAAAAACAAAAAATGATTAATTTTATTTTCGAAACATTTTATTAAAAGTTTTACCTATTATCTCTTCATAATGGAAACTGTCATGAAGTGTTTTATCAGAATTTCCAGGAAGTCCAGAGAAGTTGTTTGTATTGGATGATTCATCGGATTCAAGGTAAGCTAAAACAAAATGTTGGTTCAATAGTTGTGAAAATATTGTTACTATGTTAATTATTACGATTATTGTATGCGTCTCTATTGCTCGGACCTGCATCAGTGGGCGGATCTGTTTGCCTCATGGCATCTTTGAGTATCTGTTCCATCTCAACATCTGCTACATCAGCCAAGGTACTATAATAGTTTGCTAGAGCTGAATAGTCTTAAAACCAAATCATTTATTAATTTAATTCATTTAAGTGTAGGTTTAAAAAAGTTAATTACCACTATCATTAATGGAAAAAGAACATTCCAGAGGAAAGTTATAAACGATATCTAAGTTAAAAAAAATAAAAAAAACTTTTGTTAGATTAATGTTATAACGAAAGTTTAATAAATTATACTATCAGGATCGTTATCCAAATCATAAGGTAAAGCAGACTCATTATATTCGTTTTCATTTTGTATTTCTAATTTGTGCTCTTCTAAGGAAAGAGTTCTTTTATCATTTTCGATGGTAGTATTTGATGACATCTATTGAAAACAGAATAAATCATTTAAAGTTTTAATACAATTGTGTAGAGATTGTTCATATATTTTAATAATCAAATACTTACCTTGAAACTACTTTAAGCGTTTATTTGACAATACTTTAACACGAATAATGAAGTTATTAGGAAAGTATTATTGAATACAAATCAAATTTTAATTAACTGCTGCTGTTGATAGTGGACTATGAATAGAGTAAAACGAGTTTAATACATTTATCATAAAATACTTAATATTTGATTAACAATTTTATAAGTTTGTCAAATAATTACTCAAACGGATAGTTAAAACATTAGTCAATTGGTGGAACATTTAAAATTAAATATTTTAAATGCTATGAAAACAGTTTAAATTTTCAATTTTTTTTAATATAAATCAGTAAAAATTTCCATATTATAAATGTAGTAAATCAGAAAATTTATATTATTAATATTGAAAATATGAAATTTCCTTTAAATAAACTAAGAACTCCATTATAATCCCTTTCATACTATAAGAAATACTAAAGATCCCTTTATAAATATAAGGAACACATAAAAATCGAGTTATTGATGTAATAAATTCCATTTATTAATATAAGAAATTGGAAAAATATCATTATAATTATAAAATCTCAGTAAAATCCATTTAGAAATATAAGAATTCTGTTAAAATCACTTAATGATCATAAGAAATGTGAAAAATTACTATGTAAATATCAAGAATCAGTAAAATTCCATTTAATAGTGTAAGAAATCTTTAAATTCTCTTTATTAAAATAAGAAATCGGTAAAATCTCATTATAATTATAAGAAATCAGTAAAATCTCTTTATAAATATACGAAAAAAGTAAATGACTTTAATGTATTAAAACGGAGGGAGGGAGTGAGTGTGAGTGAGTGAGAGTGAGTGAGAGTGAGTGAGAGTGAGTGAGAGTGAGAGTGAGAGTGAGAGTGAGAGTGAGAGTGAGAGTGAGATTGAGAGTGAGTGAGAGTGAGTGAGTGAGTGAGTGAGTGAGCGAGTGAGTGAGTGAGTGAGTGAGTGAGTGAGTGAGAGATGATTTAAGTTTTAATGCTTTGGAGTTTTTCCGTGCCCATACGGGGACTGCCTGGTAAGGCTGTAACTCTCGTATAGGTTTGGGGGTCAGGATTCATATATACTTTTTTGGGGTTTTACCGCACCCATACGGGGACTGCCTGTTACGGCTGTAACTCCCGTATAGGTTTGGGGGAACGGGGACTGCCTGTTAAGGCTGTAACACCCGTTCACTTTGGGATCAGGGCTAACATTTTTCGGACTTTTTTCCGCACCGAAAGGGGACTGCCTGTTACGGCTGTAACTCCCTTTCGGTTTGAGGGTCAGGGCACACCAACTTTAATTTTAACTTTAACTTTTAACTTTTAACTTTTACCTTTAATAAGAGAAAACTGTTAATGAGTCTCTCTCTTAACGTCTCTCATATATATACAGACGAGACGGACAATTAGAGGACTCAGTTGACCTCATTTTTAACTTTAAAGATCCAATCACAGCTCTCTGTGATTTGGATCCCATCGTTTCCAATGAAATTTTATTTGGGTCACACCTGCACTATAACAGCACAGGTGTTCACTTTTAGCATCACAGGTGCTATTCTAGGAACTTTTATGGAAAATTTCCATCACTTTTTTCATTTATTTTATTTAATTTATTATTATTATTGTTTTTAATTGGGCTTTTCGGGGAACGGGTGACCAGAAGTGGTCAGCGGGAATGGTTCGGGAACAGGTGGGCTTCTTCTTAGGGAAGTGGTGGGTTCGGGAGGGCTCCATATTAGGCACCAGAAGAAGAGTTTCGCATCCGGCCGCCATTAAAATTGATCTGCGGTGCGAATCATTCTACTTACAATATTGAACTTTCACAGAAAAATCAAAAGCAGCGATGCACGAGTAGAAAGTTTTACGCGACTTAATCGTTCGTGCATGTACTGTATGCTCATTTACCGTCCATTCAAAAGTTAACGCACACGACACTAAATGGTTGTGATTTTTGAGGTACTTTGATATTGAAATACACTACGAGTTTTTGATGCTGCTGTATAAAGCTTTTTTAAATGTTTATTTTCATTAAGCGCTATCAAGGCTACAAAAAAACTTTTAACTCGTGCATCACTTCTCAATAGCGTTATAAATTTTAGTTTATGTTAATTTCTAAAAGTTTGAATAGTCTCAAAAAATGTCGTATTTAAAGTTTAATCTTGTGAGTATAGTTAATTGTAAATTATAGAATCATCATAAATTTGTTGACATTTAAACGAGTTTAAAATTTTTTCCAAGAAATTAGACTTCAGAAAACCCCGGATGTGCTAAATGTTCCGCAAATGAAATTTGCATAAATATGTTTTTATGTTAATAATATGATTAAATCCACTTTTGTTATGGTTTTTACATCCAATAGATAAATGAAAAACTCTAAAAATCTAATTTAATTTTAATATCTTACCACAACAGTGGACTTATTTCTAATCTGTTTCTGAGACTTCGAGGAAATAATATTTCGCAAAACAATAAATTAGCATATTGTTATATTTACCATTTGAGATATTTGTATTACGGTTTAAATATAAATATCTCAAATGGTAAATATAACAATATGCTAATTTATTATAAAATTTATTGAAATACTATTGTTTATGCGTTCTTAAAGTAAAAAAAGAAATCCAAAAATATTAAATTATTTATTTGTTTGCTTATATTTTATCAAATAAAATTTTGTTTCATAAGTTTGTTTTCAAATAAAAAGTCATGATTTTTGTTTACACTTGACTTTTACAAGACTTTTGAATAAAAAGTCTTTTTTGGAGCATTCGGACCATAATTTAATTTTTCACTAATTTTTTTAAATGATACCATTTGGACAAAAAGCAAATTTAGCGTAAATTTATAATCAAAAAAGTAAGAAAATATTTTCTTAATGATGGTACACAGATATTCTGTTCATACGTATACGATATTCTCTATATTCATTTCCATTAAAAAATTGATATCTAAAAGAAAATAAACTGCATTGACTTACGCTTAAATAAAGTTTAATGTCTGGATGAATGTGTCATATGTATCAAGTTTTTTCAAAACTTAAATAATGGTCATTTTTAACTGACATACGCGTAAAGAAATAACTGAAGTGAAATTTTGTATTTATACACCCGTATGGCACAAAGGGGAGGTAAATAGGGGGGTTATCACACGGCTAAAATATGTTGTAGATTAGAAGACAGAAAAAAGTTGAAATTCTATTTTGTCAAAAGTGGAAAGAAATTGGTAAAAATTTACCAGTTTTGATTACCCGTTTTTAAAGTGAATTATTATGAATGGCTCGTATAGTAAATTCTTGTTTAATAGTTATATCGATGATTCTTTACTATTACTGTAAACATATCAACTTTAATAATTAGGGCTATTCTTTTTCCATTAGTACTATTAGATTCATGTAATATTTCCGTAACATTAAATCAATTTTTTCAGGAAACATTTCCTTTGACTTATCAAAAAAAATATTTTCCGTTTTTATTTAGTAACTGTCAAACTTTCAATTCAATACTTATATTTTGTACTTAAAAACAATCCTAAATCAGTATTAATAGAGACAATCGTTATGATACAAATGTAAAATTATTTGCCATTAATAATAATAAATAGTGGAATATTTCTAATTTAAAATAATTAAAATAAGAATCACATATTTATTCGATAATTGTTTGTCTACATTTGTTTATTATAAATCGAACCTTAAAAGGCATTTAAAAAATAATACAGCTGTAGAATTGGTTAAAGATTTTCTTGTTTATTTTGATAATAACTGGCAAAAGCCAAAAATTGCAATCCATTGTAAATATTGTTTTAAAAATACATTTAAACGAATATTTGCTTTAAGTTATATTTTTTTGAAACAAATTTTTATTTTAAATACCTACTAATTAAATAAATAAACCTAATAATTAAACGTTAACGATAGTAACGATATTCAGTATGTTATAATAAATGCAAACTTGCTAAACAAATGCACGCGATTTTTTTCATTTATATCAAATATATCAATGATTCTGTATTGAATAAATCCCTAGTTGTTGTGAATAAATCTCTAAATAATTACTCTTGTTGTGACTAACATATTCCATAAATATTTACAAAAGTATTAATAAATTAAAAGAATTTCTTGTTACAGCTTTGCTATAAACGGCAATTTATTTGTTCGAGTGTAACGCGAGACAAAATTTCGGCCGTTGTCTAATAATGTCCCGTATTGTTAATTTTAAAATAAAATAGAAGTCTATAACAATACGATTTACCTCTCGGTTTAAGTTACTATTATAGAATCTCGAATCCACATTACAAAATTTATATTATTGTAAAATATGAATATTAAGTATATAATATTGTTAAGTTATGGTTAGTTTTTGTGTTAAGTTTTGTTAGGTTAAATTAAGTTGGTGTGGTATGGTTTGGTTTGGTTTGGGTTTGTTTGGTTAGGTTTGGTTTTGGTTAGGTTGTGGAATGGTCATAGAAAAATTGATTTATTTGATGATTTGTCAATGTGACAGTGACGTAATCATGTGTCTGACCGATATTTTAACCATTTTTGTAGAGGACGCCATTGACAATTATATTCTCGTATGCTTTATAAATATTTATGTTAATGTATATTCAACTTGATAATGGGAGGTTTTATTTTATCTAACAAGACCGGCCATTAAATAGACAACAACCAAAGTTTCTTAGCGACGAATTAATTAGTAAGGCTTAAATTGGTGTTCGCTAATTTAATGTCCACGATTAGTAATGTGTGACCTAATTTTATAGTAATAAATTTTTTAATGATTTAAAATTAATGATTTCATTTAACCGGATTACATTTATAATGATATTATTAATTAGGTAAATTTAATCATTTTTTAAATTTTTTGCTCGTGCGTTATATGAAAAAATAAAAATTCGACTACAAAAAAAACATTAATTAAATATGTAGATAAACAAATTAATTAAAAATGAAGAAATTTTTGGAATTTAAATCATTAATTATTTAAATTCGTTCATGTTATTACATTCAATCATATTCCGAAATTTTTTTTTCATTTTCAATTAATTTGTTTATCTACATATTTAATTAATGTTTATTAGTAGACGAATTTTTATATTTTCTAATGCTCGAGTAGAAAATTTCAAAACGATACCTAAGATAGAGCTAAATAATAATATCATTATAAATGTAATCCAATGAGCCTAAAGAGTATGATTATGCTTCATTCAATCCGATAAACGAATAAAACCTAACATGAAAATGATCTTAAACTTAGCCCTTTGAAATATTTGGACACTTCTGTATCCAATTTAGTAGTTACAGAAAGATATAGGAATCTGAACTAACAAATGTTAGACTTATAGAACCGCCTCCAGCCTACAAAACCTTCCAAACTCTTCTAAATTTTTTAACCCTTCTCATTAAAAGTGGAAAGTTTCCAGTTACAGATCGTAAAGCTAAATATCTTAGTGTTTAATCGAATTGTGTTTCTTTAAGAATGGTTGTCATAATTTACTTTATGAAAAATTACATTTATAAATGTTTCTTCTATGGCATCACGACAACGCAGTGTAAATAAGAATTATTAATGAAAGTATTTACGGTCTACATATGTCTGACGGCAATTTTTTTGCTTTGAGTCTACGCGTGCAAATCATGTACACTAAAATTTTTAGCTCACTTTAAAAAAGTCAGCTATTGGATTTGGGTGTGTCTGTGTGATAGTTAGTATGTGGACTTTTTTTAATTTTTTAAAATTTTTTTCAATTTAACAAATTAATTCTTTTACGTAAGAAAAATTTTCTGAATTTTATATATACTGTAGATCGTTTTCGAATGTACATTTTAAGCAAATTATACAAAAGCCTATGCACATGAATTCGTTTGTGGTGGTCACACATATCGTGACCATGCTTAAATTATATATATGGTGAGACCGGTGATGCATGCACCTGTGTAGAAAAATAAACTAAAATATATATGCGCAAATTTTATCGGTAACCAAATTATTGGTCACGGGTAACTTATACGTGTCTGATTTTTATATGCGCTTATAAGGTTGACCGGTTATGTATGTTCGTGTGTGGGAAAAACTAGGAATATATATGCTGATTTTCTGGTGACAGATTTGACTATTAGAGTCAAATTGAGCGATCACTAATGTTCATTCTTGTTTTATATTATTACTTAATTTTTTAAATTAACATTCAAGTAAAAGATTACTTTCCTTTTATTAGAAATAAAATATGCAATTAAAGAATTTATTGCTTTCTCTAATTCATAAAATTATACGAAAAACAATGAATAACACAATAATAGTAAAATTTCTTTATTCTTTAATTCTTCGGGTTTTTGGTTGTTAAATGCTTTATCAAAATCAAAAATTTTCGTATCAATCAAATAAAATACTTTTAAATAGTTAAATAGTAAAAAGTTAGCTTAACTGATAACCCATAGACATAGTGACAGATAATGTCAAATCCATGTCACTTTTCTAAGAGCAAATGAGCTAAAAATAACAAAA
>JAQIXJ010003163.1:0-13522 GCA_034700185.1 Phthiracarus laevigatus
GAAAAGAAGAACTCGTTCAATACACGAAGATTGCTGTATAAATCGGTGCACTTATCACACTTTAAGTTCATATTGCAACAATAACTGAAGATTAAATGGATGCATATAAATCAATTAACTTAAATTTATAGATAGAACAAAATAACCACAAAAATCTTTAAACAATAAAGTTTAAGATAAATACTAAAATTACTAAATTAATAAAAACTATTCTAATTTTCAATTGTATTGATCAGAATTTAAAATTGAATTATACTTTCTAGAAATAAAATAAATCGTTTGTTATTTTCGAAAGCATTAAGTAAATTCAAAATTTTTTATGGTATTTAATTTAATCCAACCAAAACAAGATTTTTTTGTTATCTAATTTTTCAGTTATTTAATGGATGTCCACTTTTTTTGTTCTCACTTTCCCATTATATTATAATTTTATTAAAGATTATGTTTTTTTGACGTTATTTATGGAACATACGCCAACCCATGATAGGTTAATCTTGTCTCTCCCACATACATGAAGCACATCCTCTAACAGTGTTCATTCACAAGAAGCAGACTTTCGGTTTGTTTGTTCCTTTGCCTGTAGTAAGAAAACAAGAAAGAGTTTAGGTCTAAACGTGAACAGATCTACTTACGTATCGTCAAAAATAAATATTAGATTTTAAAGGAAATTTGTATTATCGGTGTGCTATAAAGACAATACAACACAATCTTACAACATTATTATCATTTAAATTGTTTTCGTAACTAAAGCGCAAATTAACGTACTATTAATTATCAATAATTTTCTCCTCCAAGAATTCTCAAAAATTTGATAACCTATCTAAATATGAAATTGAACAACTAAATGATTTTAGTGTGAGAGTAACGCTGGGACAAACTGGCCATAAGTCGTAAATTTTTATTTATTTTATATTTAAACTAAAATTCAAATGTGTAGTGAACCGGAAAAGCGATATTAAGCAGTGATAGTTATTATAGTTGTATTATAGTTTGTCAAGTTTAATTACAAGTGGAAATATGTAGTTACAAGTGAAGTATGTGATTGAGCATATGCTATATGAAACCACCGTTACAAAGTTAGATATTATGACAGTAAAATCTTGTTTAAATATTAGAAATGGGTAAAATCTCTTTATTATAAAAAAATAAATAGTTTCGCTTAGACCCAAATGCACATTGCCATTGTATGCCTCGGAAAACAAAATTACAAATACACTTTAACTTAATTACATATGCAACAAAATACGGGAATTACACAATATAGCATTTAGAAAAAGAAATATGCCACTGTAGATGCCAATGTAATATACCAATAGATAAATAAATAATCTACAAAAGTCGGCATTTCATACTACCACGGCTTATGTTACATTGATGGTTAGACAGAAGTTAAGACAGTCAGGAACAAAACGATAAGCTCGAATTAGAGAATAAATGAAGAGTTGATAAATTACAAATTTACGGCTAAAACGAAATACGTCTGAGTCCGTTTTTTAAAACTTGGAATTTTTAATAATAATTATTTGTTTTCTAACAAATTCTCAATATCACAGAAATTAGATCACAATAACTTCTGTGTCATTGGTTGAACTTAAAAACTATTAAATTAATTTTTGTGAATAAATCTTGTTAAATCTCAATTGTTATTTAAACTTAATAATATATTGATTATAAATCTTCAAAATAAAAGGATTGTTTGAAATTAAATTTCAAGAATAGCTGGAAAGTTATTTATTTTGAAAAAAGTATTTAAGTTCATTCTGCTTTATTAATGATATAGTATTGCATCTCTTTTTATCACAAAACAAATTTATTATAATCGAAAAAGTTGCCCGAAAGCCCTATTTATTTGAATTAATAACATTTGTCAATTGTAGAGTTAATAGTGATAAAATTGATAGGCACCACAATAATAGTAATTGGTGGCGAATACGATTGTCTGGAAGTGCCTGTGCAATATCTCCACTTGTTTCTACCAGACGAATCTTGTCTAACAATTCTGGGATACACTTTGCTGGAAATTCAGGAAACTCCGCCACCAGCACGACAACCAGCAGTTTCATCCCGAAAATGAAATTTTATAATTGAAACTAAACCATGCATTGTTCCACCAGCGTTACGCATATGACTAAATTTTAATAAGAGAATTGAATTAGAGCCGTCATTCCAAGACAAGTTATATCTGTCGTTACTTAGGAAATTGCTTTGAACGCAACTTTAATTATATGCGATGTAATGGTTTCAAATTGTGCCAGACGGACTGACGGACGGTGTCAAAACAATAAGCTCGCCTTTTTTCAAAAATTTGAGCTAAAAAACAAGAAATTATCATTTCAGTGTTATGTTAACCTGCATTGAGATTATAAACAACGCTTCAGCTTATTTAAAACATAATTTGAGTTTAGAAGGTTCGATGCATTCATATTTTTGACATTTATTAACATTTAAGAACAGAAATTTTCCTAATTCAATTTGAAGAAAGCCATCTTTAAAAATTTGATCAAAAGCTTTATTCTAAGAATTTTTTTGATCTTCTAGCTGGAACTTTAGGCACAGGAAGAAAGTGAATAACATAACCTTTAACTATTATTAGACAGATTAGATTTTGGTGTGCATTTGGATTAATACTCCAGCATTCTTACAGTTTTATTACCGTTTACTTAAGACTAAAGCTTTTTATTACAGGTAACGATATGAAAATTAAATTACAGATCATGGCCGGTTATATTAAAAAACTAGCAACAAATAAATAGACTCGACTTTCACAAATGGTTTTATCAAAAATTTATAAGAATATATATTTATAAAATTTATTTTTGAAACTTTTAAAATAAATTAAAGTTGAGTATATATTCAATATTTACAATGTAAACTTAATTTTTTGTATTTTTTTATTTTTCTAATATTTGTAACTCAATTGTAATTATAAAATCATTCTAAATTGACATCCGAATCAGCGATAAAATAAAAAACATAGAATAAGAATTTTAACATTTTAAAGCAACTAAAATACAAATAATGTTCTTTTATAAAATATTAATAAATATATTTAATATTTAAAACAATAATTATTTGTGAGACTATAAAGTTATAATATCATACGCTTTTTACATTAAATAAGTTTAATTTACATTTATAATTAACTTTTATTTTTGTTTTATAATCCTTTTTCATATATTACTTTAGCATAGGGCATATAATTGGGGAAATATTTATTAAAGATTAAATCACAAAATATATAGAATCATCAGATTTAAATTTCTTATTGGACTGTCTTAGGGTCGTCTATATTTAGTTCAGTTAAGTAAAAATTAGATAAAAAACATTTTAATAAACATATATAATGGCGGTCAACAACAAAAGCTCGGCATTGTCTATTAAAAGGGAGCTAAAAACTTGTTAAGAATGACATGAAAAATTTTAATTAACTAATTTTGAATACAAATATTTGTTTTTCGTGTAATTCGTAACGTTTATAGATTTTAATAGTAATATATCAAAATTATAATGAAATTCCATTAATAATAAAGTGTAATTCCAATAAGCTTTTATGTAACTTTCAATAATTGAAACATAAATCTACTTTTCTTCTCTCTCTCTCTCTCTTCAGTTTTAATTTTATTTAAATGTTTCTTACGTAATTATTGTACTTAAACTAAAGAAATAAAATATATAAATAGAAAAATACACGTGATAGATATTTATAAAAATTAAAATAAGTATTTACATTTTTCGCAAAAGATCGTTTTTTAAATGAAGTGATATTTTATGATAGCAACTAAATTTCATAAGTAATTCTTATGATTTTCGATAAATTATAAAGCTTTATAATGAGCACATCTGGCAAAACATATTATTATAACCTTGAGATAAATATAATAAATCCAATTCTAATTTTATAAACAAACACAACTTAATCGATGATTATTATGAAAGGCTGTAGTCTTCAAAATTATGAGTGGTATTGTCGAAATTTTATAAACATTTTAATCACCATTTCTGCTTAAATTATAGATATTAGAGTTAGTAAACAGTTATTATAGTAACTACTTTTTAGCTCACTTTTTTTAAAAAAAGGCGAGCTTATGGATTTGACCATGTCTGTTTGTCTGTCCGTCCGTCCGTATGTTCGCAGTCTTATATTAATAAAGGGATTTCACCTATTTTATATATTTATAATGAGATTTGGAGTTTCACCATATCATTTGGCTAAAAACTAATATATTTGTAACATAAATTTTCATTAACCTATGAAAAAGTGAGCTCTTTATGAATGTGTCGTTCTTGTTTTTCTCTGTATTATGAGTTCTTCATAAAAATTGATTTTTAAACATTTCTTCACATTTTTCGATTAGTTTCAACTAATTCAATTGTAATTCATAGTCTAAAGTTTATGTAATCTTGTCACTGATTCTCTTGAAATAATTTTTCGAATGTAAAAATATTCTAAACGCTCATGAGTTTTGTCTTCAGGTAAGAGTTTCAGAGTTTCAGGTTTATAATCTTATTTTCATTGAAATTCGACTTTAGGCATCTTATGAGGATATTCATGCTCAGGTTCCAGACGTACGTTTTACTCCCGAGCTAATCATCAATAATTGAAAAATTTAACTGATATCTAAATAAATATTGAAGCTTAAGGTTTATGTTAATTATACCGAGTAATTTATGTGATATTATAGCTGAAGAAAATAATTTATCAGCTTTTCTATAAAATTAAATTAAAGAAATAACCAAATTTATTTATAAAGTTTGTCAAATAATTAAAATTGAGGGTAAATTTATTGGTCGTAATTATTATAAAAAATCTTATTTTTTAAACTAATTATACAGTAAATATCATTAAAATAATTCCAAAAATTTTAATTTTTACAGATGTCATCCTACTTGCGATTATTTTGCCAATTAATAATTACCGCTTTAATTATAAAAGTAATTAATAGTTCGGTATACGCATATCGTTCGAATACAGAAAAGAATGCAATTAACAACCAATTTAATAGCGATACCATTATTAAAGTTAAACGATCGATAAGGTATTACTGCTTTAAAGATTTTAAAATCGCGTTGATATTTATCTGAGAATCGTTTGATGATAATCATATTTGGCGTATGGATAACTATTACTTTGAAAGTAAGCGATTGATATTGTTTTATTAATTAAGTAAATTTTAAATGAAATTATTATACATAAATTTTGAATAAATACTTAATCACGAATAAACAACATTCTTATCTTTTTTTTAATAGAGAAGCGGAGTAAACAAAATAATTTGTCGAAATCGTCAAATACAAATGGAATTATTAGCAGATTAAACGGTGGAAAAGAAGTGTAGGACGGAAACGAAAAACTTGTTGTCTTCCGAGAATCTATTGCTGCCATTTTCGTTGCACATTAGATATATTACGATCGTATTGCACAACAATTGCAACGCATTATGATTGAATGAATGAGTTTAATTTTGGTACTTTTTTGTTAGATAAATCTAGCATTTAATTAATTAAATTTAAAAAATGTGAACTACTTCTTTCTTTCTTTTTCAAAATAAATTCAATAAAATAAAAACGTATTTTCCAATAATGAATACCGTAATGATGGGAAATTGTGATGATTATAGTTCATTGCTCCTATCAATATTATTTTGCTATTATTCGGTGTTTATTTTGATTAAGTAAGCTTCTGAAAAAAATTAATAAATTAACGAATAAAATCACAATAAGAAAATATTTTCAATAAAATATAAATTAAACCGTTTTCTGTGTCTTTAAAAGTAAAAAGCAATCGAATAATGTCAAGAAAATTAGTATCAATTAAGGAAATTCAATACAACAATATATGTTACAATGTTTGAATAGTACCTATCTTTGTATAGAAAATAAGATTAATCAACGTTTAACGTTTTCATTGTGCTATGGTAGCAGTTTGTTTTTATTGGAATTCGCAAATAACAAAACAAGAATAATCACATCTTAAATCATTCCATGACCACACGTTGTGTTGGGTAATCAAAATGCAAACAGCTTTCAATGCCATTATTATAATAGGGTTGTACCGGAGACGAAAAAGTAACAACAATCCAAATAAGAATTTAAAAATACAGATGTTTTATTAATTATATAAGTGAAAACATAACAATTAGCTTTAATATATTAGAGGTTAAAATATTTTTATTCGAGTTCGCACATAACAAAATACATTTGATTACAACGATTATCATTCCACGACCACACAGGAAATGGTGGGTGATTCAGATGCAAACAGCTTTCAAGGCCAAAAGCATTATCGGGTTGTTCGGGAGCCCAATTTGTATAACTTAATTGGCTGCCATCACTCCATGAATAAATTCCAGAGGAATCTTTGCTACCACTTGTCCATATTGGTGTTTCATTCAATTGTAAATATGTTTCAATAAACTTTTGCTTTGCTAATGATTTAATAGAAATCAAACTGGCATTATAGTTATTACAAATACTCGTAGCATTAGCCCATGTAACAATCTTTTCGTCTAATCTTTTCGGTATCGCTATTTTTTGTCTAAAATTTGTTTCGTAATCTATAAATATCTTGCAATCAACCCATTCCTCACCGAAAAAACAAACATTGAATTATCAAGCTTCTCTTTGATATTTATTATTTCTTGATTTGAATATAAAAGTTCAGTTTTAGTATCGTTTAACTCTGTTATAGTCTTTTCCAATTTGTTGTTTGTATTACTTAAATTATATCTTAACTCCATAACTGTTTCTTGTAAATAAAGGCATTGCCATTTCTGCGTCTTTTCGCAAACAAAATAATTTTTCTTATTGCATGGTTTATTAAACCATTGACCATTAAATGGTTGGTTTAGATCTAATTGAACGCAATCATAACCGCTTTCATTAACAGGATTACCATTTGCCCAATTCGTATAATCTAATACAGTTGAATTTGACCTTTCATTGACAGTAAGAACAATTCTAATCCACACATTATCTACTATTTTGTATGTATCATTCAATAAATAAAAAAGAGAATCTTGTTCTTGTTTTGATTGAATAGTGACTAAACTTGATTCGTCTAATTCAAAGCAAGCAGTTTTTGCGTCATCAAAGCTTTTTAAGTTTTCAATAACTTTATAGCACTTTTCATCGTTATATGGATCCCAATTACCACAGTTTGTCTGTTGACCAGCTATTCATTATATACAAGAGAAATCTTATAAATCATTAATAAATGATAAAATGGTAATTAACTTTTACCGAATGTTAACTTAATTACTATAACAAACGAAAATAATAAAATATATTTCATTTTCAATAATGTTTTAATTCTGAAGTTACACTAAGAAAAACTCGTTACTTTATCCACACATAAGTTTAGCCAATAATTATAATTTTTTTACCAAAATTATTTATATGCTTGTTTTTAATTGCATACACGTATTGCAAACTTAAGCTCTTTAGGTATTTACGTAAACATAACATTAATTTAATTTACATTTTATTGCAGAAAAATAGTAATATTAGATATGAAGAATATTGTTTTCATACTTATGCTATTTGGGTATTTCGATAAAATAATACTAATTAAATTTAAATTTTGATTAGATATGAAGAATATTGCTTTACTTTGTTGAGTGAAATATACAACTGTAGTAATAAAATTTATTTTTAAGTTTAGCAAACAGGACACAGAAATGCCTATATGACACATAGTTTTATAAGGATGAAGATTATTGCTTCCATTCTTATGCTATTTAGAGATTTACTTAATAATAATACTAATTAAATTAACAGTTTGATTAGATATGAAAATTATTGCTTGTTAAGTGAAATATAAATCTGTAGTAATAAAAGTTATTTTTAAGTCCAGCAAACACAATAAGGACCCAGAACTATATACGGTTATTATCAACATACAATAAAAATTACTGCGGCATCATTATTTGCATTTATATCATTTCAGAACTATAATAAAGATAATGACTCACTATTTACGCAAACAAGTAAACAAGTTAAGTAAAAAATGCAAACTCAGACAAAAATTACACTTTATAGGTAAAAAACTGGCCAAAATTTATAAAGTGAAACAAAAATAATTAAATATTTTTAAAAGAAAGGCTTTAAACTCGTTAATTAGCAATTCCGTTTTTCAACAGACTTACGTAATTCGAACTTAATATAACTTGCAACTAATTTTTGTATTTTATAAATTCACTTCAAACTTTTTAACGATTTAAAACATAACTAACGATTTTAAATAATTAAAACGATTTCAATTAATTTAGCTTTAAATATACTAAAAATGAGATATATTTAGTAAGAAAGTACAAAATATTCACATATAAAATTTACTTTACGCTTTCGATTAAGGCTAAGATCACAATTATTAGTTTTTGTTTTTATAAATTTCATTTTAAGTCAATTTATTCAATAACTCTATGGTTTTAATGAAATATTTTGGGATTTAAATAATAATTAATCCTTTTTAATTTTATTTAGTATCTAAAATTTCTAACGAATTTTTCTAAGTATTTTGAAACTTTTTTAAACGATAAAAAATGATTTGGAACTAGTTTTTCCAAAGATTTTCACCACTAATATTCATATTTTGATAAATTTTAGCTTAGCTTTCAAGAGAATATAAAGGGAACACAACTTCGATGGTTTAGACGTATACTTATCTTTAAATTAAATACATTAACTAAAAGCATTTAAATGATGAAAAGCTGGCATAATTTTCTAGAATGCTAATTTTGATAAAAATATTATTAAGACTGATTACTTATCACGGATAGATTTGCACACTCGTATACAATCCACCACTTAAATTAAGTTAAATAAATGAATTAAAGGTGCTTCTTTGTTTTAAGAAATCTTTATCATTAATTAGTAGTTTTTCATTATTAATGCAATTTTATTTTATCATTATGAATTTTAGAGATTTTTACGGCATAACAAAAATATTAAAATTTTATAATAAATGTTTATGACTGCTTGTTACTTTATTGTTATCCTATCGTTAAATGTTTTATAAACAACATTCATTATGCTTTTCAATTTATAACACTGCCTTTTTTATTTATAAAAGACTATGCCTATATAATAATTTAATAGAAAGCTAACATTATAATATTACTATTAGAATAATTTTGGATTGATTATTTATTACTATTAGAATAATTTTGGATTGATATTTAAGTGGCCTGCCGCAATAGGCACGCGCGTAAGCGGCAATACTGTAACCTTTTTTAAATTTAAAATTTATAAAATAAGATATTTAAATTGATTTTGTTTTTTTATTAAACGTGTGACGCCAACATTTTTTTTGCCTATTCCGTATTAATAGTATAGATTGTATAAACAGTCCTTGTTTGAAAGTTTAACTATTATGAAGTAAAGTTTTCGTAATAATTATAATTTTTTATCGAATGACTGAATGTATATATGCATTGTTAGCAATTTACGCAACGATGTTAGAAATTGTATTCATAGTTATCATATTTTTACATAATGACGCACTTGAGTGGAACAGCGCGTGTTTAAATATGTGTCAGTTTAATATGGGTGTGAACGGGATGGTTGACATTTTATTAATTTGAGCCAAATGTTTGGTGAGCTTCAAGATAATATAATTTTAAACACAGTTACTGCAATTAGTCTAAATATTTAGCAATAAATAAGAGTAAATTATTTAGACAACTTAAAAAGATATAATGGCATAAAATTGTTATTATTCCCCCGAAGTTGTGTACATTTAAATAATATAACTTTCATTGGTATCTCATTTGATAAATTACTTTAAAAGCATAACAGCATGTTATATAAAGCCATTTGATATGATGTCAGGCATAGAATCACCAATAAGTGTTAATATTAAACAGACAAAAAAGACGTTTATAAAATACTTAATAAATTAAAAATTCACAAACAGAAAGTGAATCACATAAACAAACTTTGCTATTTAGTTTTATTTAAAATTAATCACAAAATAAGTAAAGTTAAATTGAAATTACACTTTTGTTAATAAAAAAGTGATGTGATCATTATTTTTATATATTTAAAAATAGAGAAAATATTTATTTCGCGACAAATACTAAGTTGCAACAAAAAAGATTTTTATTAATGAAATAATATTTTATAATGGCTTGTTTTTAGAATTTATTTAAGTTAATTAAAACAAGTTTCGAACCCCTAGAATAGAATTTTTAATCTATTCTATTAAATAATATTTCACTTCAAAAACTTAAAAATTATTGTATCGACCAAAATATACCTTTTTACCACCAATTGATAAAATTATGTGATATAGAATTCATTATTATTCGATCTCTGAGTATTTAGCTTATAAAGTTAAAAAGATGAACAATGAAATTATTAAATACAATGACGTAGAGATAGCCATTGCAGTGACTGTGTTATACTCCACAATATTATTAATATAATCTGTTTTCGACTCTTCACTTCTCGCAGGGGTCAGTGAACACTTGTATAAACCCTTTGCTTCAACTTTTGTGCCAATAATTCTAACACTTCCATTTGGTTGAGCTCTAATATTGAACTGATAATTATCTATATCACGAAATGGCTAAGTTTTGGTTAAAAGGACAAATAAAGGACTTTCACCTCACACTTATCATTACCGATTAGTCTTTCTGTTCAGTAAAAAGTTGTAATAGAGCCGTTCCCATCACAATATGTATAACTTTGTTTTTTATCATGTATTTCTTATAAGTTAATTATTTTGGCTAAATTAAAATTAAGAGATTTTATAAAAAAAGTTTAATTAACTGTTGATTCTTTACTTATGGTGAATAATGTTTAGTTAACGCCAGTGTCTAAATTTATACTAAAGTTTAATAAAAGTTGGTCACAATTTCCAAGCTTTAATGGTTCATCCAAATAAATAGTTGTGTTATCGCTTTTAATTTGTCTGTTAACGGAATAAGTGGTTATCACTCCAATATAGGCTAATATATTTAAAGTGTTGACTATTAGTATAGAGAATGATATCTTTGAAAAATGTTAAAGTGTTAAATGAATATTTTTAATAATGTTTAAAAATTAACCGAAATAATATTGCAATTCCTTAATGGAAGACATAAAATCTATAATATAACTAAATAACTTAAATTACGAATATGATAATACAGTTAAGTAATAAATTACATTCAGTTATTGGACTATCACTATATATAAAAAACATTATTTGTGTGTTTGTTTGTTTGATCCTTTATAGGCGCCTCCCCTGGGGGTTTCACCCCCTCGACACCTATATCAATGGATTCAGCCTTACAAGAGGAGTGCACATCCGGAGGTTTCAATGTAGTGGGACCCCTCCTGAAAACATAGGGGTGGAAAAACTGATTCATTAGCACTATATTCGAGCCTCCGGAACATCCACCCCCACCAAACCTACATTAAAGGATTTAGATCAAATAGAGGAATTAAATTAGGGGGGACTTGAGGTGGTCGGCACCCCCTCATTCAGGAGGGATCCAAAATAATCTTAAGCCTACCTTTTTACACCTTTATCATTCGACTCTACTGAATAAGCTGAGCAAAATAAGGGGTCATTCGAGGGAATGGGTTTATCTTAATACAGGGGTGCTAAAACATGTTTAAATACACTTCACCACCAATATCATTCGACTCAGCTTAATGTGCTGAGTTAAATGGAGGGTCACTCGAAGGGGTAGGCGCCCACTCATACAGGGGGTGTCCATAAAAATGTTACCTTTTAACACCTATATCATTCGAGTCATACATACAGTCATACATTCAGTAATCTAAACAGTTATACACACAGTCATACACAGTCATAAGCCTGTTGAGTCCGGCATAGGCTTCTGGAGTCAGACATGGGAGGGTGAGTCCGACATGGGAGTGTGAGTCCGACATGGGATGGGGAGTCTGATATGGGCGGGTGGAGTCATACTTGGCGTGGAAATTCCGACATGAGAGGGGACAGTCCGATATGGGCAGGGGAGTCCGACATGGGCGGGTTGAGTCCTACATGGGCGGGTGGAGTACGACATGGGCGGGTTGAGTCCAACATGGGCGTGTTGAGACCAACATGGGCGGGGGAGTCCGACATGGGCAGGTGGAGTACGACATGGGCGGGTTGAGTCCAACATGGGCGGGTTGAGTCCGACATGGGCGGGGGAGTTCGACATGGGCAGGTGGAGTACGACATGGGCGGGTTGAGTCAAACATGGGCGAGTTGAGTCCGACATGGGCGGAGGAGTCCGACATGGGCGGTTTGAGTCCGACATGGGCGGTTTGAGTCCGACATGGGCGGGGGTTTCCGACATGGGCAAATGGAGTACGACATGGGCTGGTTGAGTCCAACATGTGCGGGTTGAGTCCGACATGGGCGGGTTGAGTCCAACATGGGCAGGTGGAGTACGACATGAACGGGTTGAGTCCGACATGGGCGGGGGAGTCCGACATGGGCGGGGGAGTCCGACATGGGCGGGTGGAGTGCGACATGGGCGGGTGGAGTGCGACATCGGCGGGGGAGTCCGACATGGGCAGGTGGAGTACGACATGGGCGGTTTGAGACCAACATGGGCGGGTTGAGTCCGACACGGGCGGGGGAGTCCGACATGGGCGGGTGGAGTCCGACATGGGCGGGTGGAGTCCGACATGGGCGGGAGGAGTCCGACATGGACGAGTGGAGTCCGACATGGGCAGGTGGAGGCCATTTACAAAAACTTAAGCAATATTCGCCCACCGAAAGTGGGCTTTTTTCTAGTAAGTTATATAAGGAGAATTTTGATGTTGATTATATCATCTTATTCTGGAAGCGTTGATTAAACTCTAAATTTACATTCTAAACCTATACCAATCAACTCAGCTCTCAAAAATGGAGGAAACTCGAGGGGGTGGGGAGGGATCACTCTGTGGGGTAGGTTTCGTGTATTTAAATATTTCCAAGTTATCTGAGGTACCGTTAATAGGTACCTCCTCTGGTTGCTTCACCCACTCAACCTCTATATTGTTGGATTCACCTTAATGAGAGGAGTTCAACTCGAGGGGATTCGAGGTTGTGAAACCCTTCTAAAAAAGGAGGGGCAAAATAAATTCAAATTCCTATCCAAACCTATATAGTTCAAACCATCTAAAAGAACTGAACAAAATGAAGAGTCACTCTAGGGGTTGGGACCCGTTCTGAAAAAATTGGGCCTCTAAAACTGATTTAATATCATTATAAGCTCCTATCTTGAGAGTATTCACACTAGACATCTACATCAATGGAATCAAATCAAAAAAATAAGTCTAAAAAGGGGGTTTCTAGGTGGTGACTAACCTTGGGTTTGGTTGGGTCGGGTTGGGTCGGTTGGGTTGGGTTGGGTCGGTTGGGTCGGGTTGCGTCGGTTGGGTCGGTTGAGTTGGTTGAATCGGTTGGGTTGGTTGGTTCGGATGAATCGGGTTGGTTTGGGGCGGGTCGGGTCGGGTCGGGCCGGGTTGGGTTGGGTTGTGTTGGGTTGGGTTGTGTTGGGTTGGGTTGGGTTGGGTTGGGTTGGGTCGGGGTAGGTTG
>JAQIXJ010003164.1:0-13514 GCA_034700185.1 Phthiracarus laevigatus
AGCGGTAGCGACTTAAGCGCAGCCACGTCTTCACTAGCTTTGTAGGTGTAAAGCACCATTTCTTTAATCACAAACCAATAACGCTTCCATTTCGCTTTACTCTCTCGTTTATAAAGATATCCGGATATAAGCGATCCCTGATCATTGGCACAAACCTAATAATTAAACATATAATTGGGATGAGCGTGTCATCTAAAACGGTCAACACTATTACCTCTTTTAGCACTTGAGGTACGTATCGTTTCTTTCCTTTTCCTTTACTCGTTCGCGGATGACTCCTAACAAATTGCTGTTTCCACGAGTTTATCGCTTCATCCGATTCGGACGTTCTCTCCAGTTCACCCGAAGAAGCTCCACATTCTGCCGCGTATTTCTCCAACTGTTCCAGCTGTTTGAACAGTTTCTCGTAACACTCGTCGCACACTCTGACACTTCGATTCTTAAGATAAGGCAACGGAGCCTTATTGGCGGAACACGCGCCACAAACCACTTTACCGCAGCAGCGACAGTGATGACGCCTAAACGTGACCGTGAATTCTGAGGTACACAACTGGCACATCGTAACCCTGGCGTCCGGTATCCAAACGGGCGCACAAATTCCTAATTGTAGCGGAGTTAACGGAAATTCTTGTCCCTGAGTTTTGTGTTTTGAAAATCATTCATTTTTAATATAGTTTACGGGGAAATTAATTTAATATTACGTTTGACTTGACAAATGATATTCTTTTTTTGGCATTTTCCTGAATGGCTTTGTTCAATACAGTGACCCATTCGTGGCGTTCGTTCGTTGATCTTAATGGACGCAGCAAAAAAAAATTAAGATGTAAATATTGATTTTACATCATATATAGTAGTTATCAGGCAACAAATTAATAGTGTAAACAAAAGATAACATGACCTAAAAGATATGACAAACCTGGAAGCGAGTGAAAACGAGCGCGTGAGCGATATAACTGAGAACTCGTTCTGAAAGTCTTCCTGCGATGGAAGCGCGACGCGCATACCCGTAAGCGATAGCTCGTGGTTAACGCGATACACGCCGTTTTGCAGTGGCGTTAAGTACATAAGGCAATCGCTAAACTAAAACAACCACAACAATAATAATAATTAATTAAACCATAGAATAGGAAACAATAGAATAAATTGTACCAGAATGAACCAACGCGGTTGCATTCCCTTCCTGGACAGCTTCATCAGTTCACCCTCTTTGATGAACATGCGACCAGGTTTGATGATCTCGTGTCCGCCGATAATACTGTTCTGTATTGACAGCAATTTGGCAAAATTGTCTCCCAATTTCATGGTGTTGTTGGCGTGTTCGGCCACTTGCGACACAATGTCTAACGCGTGAACGGTATCCGAATAGTCGGGCGAGTCTTCGTTCAGGTGTCTTAAGTAATCTTGCAGTAGTAGTCTGTACTGAGGCATTCGCTGCACCGGTTTCAGCATATAATGCTTGACCGCTAGCTTTTGACACCTCGGCGTCGACTCGAACTCTTTGACCGCAGCTGCAAATAGTGGATACCTTCGAAGCGCGTCCTCGTAGTTGGCTGTCATCGTTTCGAAATCTCGAATATATAATGAGTATTGTTTCAAAAACGGGCATATCTTCACTAAAACGTCTGGAAATGTGCAACAAAAATAATAATGATAAATGATGTTTATCTTCAAAACACAAAACAAAAAACAAATCTTATCTCTTTTGAGGTAAAATCGTTTTTCCATACCAGAAATCCTTTGATTATCGCTCCAGTTATCAATTCTAATCTTCAACTCAGACAACAGTTGTTCGTTAATTTGTTGCAATTGCGGAAACAATTTCAACAACCCGTACAACACATCATCGGGAATATGAGCGGCAACTGCGGCACGAAAATCACAGTTAAGCAGATGGAGTACGTCCACGAATATCTGTTCGGATGAGTATAACTCTTTGGCTATAAAATACAGCTTTTGCTGCTGCTTTCGCTTGAAAAACTCCGGTGACTGTTCATTAACCGATGTGATCGATATGTCGTCGCCGTCCGAAGACGAGTCAATTGTCTGCGAATTGATAGAATCAAACGATGACGATTGGAGTAAAATGTTATGATCGCTTAGTATATGGTTTGCACTGTTATTATTGTTCGCTACATTCATCCTCTAATATATAATAATACCAGGTTTTAGTTTTAGTTAGAAAAAAACAAAAAACAAAAATTGAAAAGTTTTTTTTTTGAATAAAGTCCTTCGTAATCACACGTTTGAACTTTTTATTTCTGTCACTTATACAATGTCAGCATTAAAATGTTATGACATTATTGTTTTTTTTCCGCTATCTCTCTCTCTCCCCGCTAACTCTTTATTATTTATTAATATGTGCGATCGTTATTTAGATTATAAAAAACACACACACTTATGTAATAAAACGTGGAAAGTATTTTGCGCCCAACAAATATGTGCGTAAAATATATAAATATTAAGTTTCAATAACAAACTTTTTAACTTAAAACTTAAAATTTTGAAAATTTTCGTTTAATATACAGTTAGAGTATAACTAATATTAAACACATATCAAATAAAAAGCATAAATTTAGAAACCCATGCTTATCTATAACCATTTTACACTTATTTACTATTATTTCCCATTTTTTTAAATACTGTATATTCATCCCGTATCACATATCATAACATTTCGCCTTATAATCCATTGATAAGTGCAGTTTATCTGATTCACCACTGGTTACCGTTAGTATAGATTTAATAATTGCGCCAACTATTAGCGTAGTAAAAATCGTGAGATAAAAATAATAAATCATCGCTTTTCAATTCAACAGTTAAATTACTATTTACAAAAAAACACCACCAAAATCTATTGCCATTTTTTTGTTTCAATATGAATCCAATATTGTTTTTAATCACATATACAATGTACTAATAAAAAACAAATCGAATTTCTATCACTAGATCCGTATAGTAATATTTAATAAAATAGTACGGTATTCGTCCTAAAGGTTATCTAGAAATATTTCTACGTTTGAGATAACAAATAACAACTCAACTCTCTCGATATGAGACTGAAATAGTTTTGAACTTTTATAGCAAAAAAAAACCTTTTTCTATTATTTTAATGACACACATATGCTGTATAAAAAATATTTTTATTACAATAATAGGTAAACAACACATAGAAATATATATGTCACACCTTTTATTTCAAATCGCGTGTGAGAATATTGTTATTTTAAACTATAATACTATTTTATTCATATATTGAAACTCAAAGCACACGCAAACACAGACCTAAAGATATCGGAATATGTATCGCACACACGATTAAGTAAGTAGTCATTAGATACTGTAAATATTAAAATATTTACTTATTTCCGCTTAAAAAGTTTCTACGAAACGGGGCAGACATTTGTTCAAATATTTTTAGTGTACGGTGACTTAATATTATTGTTACTTAAACTTTTTTCCATATATTTTTTGAACCAATATTTGCTTTGAACTCACCGCCAATTTTTAAATAAAATTTTTAAAATAAAAATATAACGAAGAAACAACAGAAGAAAAAGAATTTTAAAAAGTGCCTCGCCTTTATTCGTGTGATTGAAATGTAAAAAAACACCTGTGTTCAGGTGATAGCAAATATGATTTTATAATTTACAATCATTTTTTATAACGTTTTTTTACTATATATTAAAAAATACTAAATATTATAAATATCTAAAGTAAGAGTAAAACTTAAAACATGATATATCGGTTGCATTTCGCATTCCTAAGAGTTGTGCGTAATAAGTTGTGTACGCATAATAAATACGTTTCGCTACAAAACGAAAACCAACGAAACGAAAAGTTTTTAATAGCTGAATGGTTTTTTGTTTCTGTTTGGGTGGAAGTGATGAGAGACAATAGTTTGTCACACATCGCAAAACGTACATGCAATGAATGCTAATGCACACGCAGTTCGTTAAGTTTTACGTTTACTTTTTTATGTCGAGAATGTTACGTCAATTATTTAGTTGAAAGCGGTTTTAGCGTTTTCTATTCATTTTTCGTTAACACAGTAAATATTAAAACGCAATAACAACTAAAAAGCAAATACCTTAAAAAATAACTAAAAGCGATAATGCAAATTATCTAACCATAAGATCTTTCGTTTAAATAAGCGTATAGTATAAATTCACTTAACTTTACGAAATGTGGATCACGAATATTTATTTGCAATCGATATTGCACACCAAACATAAATATAGTATTAATGAAATTTTAGCGTTAACCTTGGTATAGCAATAATTGGCTTTAGGTTCGCCTAATGATAGCGATAAACTTCTATTATTAATAATAACTTATCATCTAATAATTATTATATTAAACATTTTCCCGAATAGCTTAATCTTTCCAATGTTTTTATTATAATGAGTGTGGCATTAAATCTGAATATCTTAAGTTTGATGCTTAACTATAATCTTAAGGTTATTTGTTCGCTAGTAATTGTGTTATTTATCATCTAATGTTTATGTTAATTATAAAAATGTAAATAAATAACATTCTGTTGTATGCAAAGTGCTTTTGGAAACTTTCTAATGAAATGTCAAACTATAATTCATTCGAAACTGTTGCCAACTTTTAAGAAATCTATTTAAAGACTGAACTATATTTTTTCAAAATAGAAAAATAAATAATAGCTCGTCGACGACTCGAACAACACACAAATTTAAACCAAAAAGCGATTGATGCGTAATAGTTAAAAAAGAGTTATGCTCCAGTTTGAAATAAACGGAATTATATTTATATATAATTGAAAAAAGTGTTATCTGATACACTCTTTCATTCGAATTCAAATTATATTTAAATATTTTTAATGCCTCACTTGTCAATCAAAATTGCCATTAATCGTTTAAAAAGTAAAAATACACGTATAAGCTTTTAGATTTTTAAAAAAATAAAAACTACTCGTTTTAAACGTAATTAAATCATAATTTTCACTAAAGCAATACTAAATCTATATTAATAATTCCACGAAAAAAATTGTAGAAAGCTAGAAGAAAGACTAGTCACATCTGTCAATGTCAGGATATCTAGATAAAAATCTCTGTATTTACGCAATGCAAACATTTCGTACAACAAAGTTATTAATTGATCGATGCATCAATTATATGGATAAAATTTCCGATGACAGTATTATTATTAATAGGACGAAATAATAATGCTATTTATTATGAAACTATGTAAACATTAAAAACTTAACATGAAAGCTCTTAAAATTTTGAATACACGTACGTGTAAAAGTGACACATATACAGCACAACCTCTTATGTTAATAATACTAAACAACAGAATAAATGCCACTTTTGCTTATAAGTGGAATGTAAATTTATTAGCGAAGTCTTTTTGTACATTTATTGGTTAAACAACTTCATAAATATGGATAAGATTTTGGTTTGCGTACGATTGATAATGAAAAAATTGAATGTTTGGGTTTACAATGACGCAGTAATTACGCTTATCTAATAGAAATCTAATAATGGTTAAATTTAATAGTGTGTGGCTATGGCTACTAAGTTTCTCATATTGAAACATAAAACAAGTTTAGTAGTGGTTAGCGCTCTATTTTACTGACGCAATATTATTTTCTCACAGTTATTGCTATTTTATAGCCGAATTCGAAAAGCTATTTAAATAGTTTTACGAACCCGTTTTTTCTCGTATTTCCCAAAACAAGTAATGTTAATTCCTAGTCATTAAACCAATAAAACTAAACGATCAAAAAATTTATAACGATCAATAGTCATAGAAAAGAAAAATAGATCATAAAAAAGATCATAGAAAAAAAACCTATTCACGCAAATTGCGCGAAATATTTTTTTTATAAACCAAAATTTTAATTAAGAACAAAATAAATAAATGTGTTTTAATGGTAGCCCATTAAAAATTTAAGTCATTAGAAGAAACCTTAATTAGCGCTAAGAGGCAGATAACCAAACAAAAAAACAAAACAAAAAATAACTTACATCATGTAAAGAAGCGTTAGACGATGTGAGACTTTCGGATCTGTTTGGCACTTTGGTTCGCCTGTCGAGTATCTGCTTGAGCTCCGATTGCAAGTCTTTAGTGAGTCCTAACAACTCATCGGTGTCCTCCGAATCGTCATTATCGGCTGAATACTGTTTTTCGGGTAAAGATCTTCGCGGAGGAACTGGTGATTTCCGTTCTTGAGTTCTACGATCGGAGTGATGACGCCTTCCTATTTAACATAAAATTCGCGTATTCATTCATTTTTTGTTTTTCTTGTATAAATTTTTAGCAAACCTTTATCCACAGAAGATTCCACAGATTGATATCTTGAGGCTAATGTTGATTCTGGCGACTGGTAATTAGACGTGATTGAACTCACATCGTAAATAGTGTCCTGATCCCAGTCGTGGACTACATTTTGTTGAGCAGAAAACCAATCAGTGACCGAAGAGGAAGGTTCCGACACTATAGTAGTGGACTCGGAATAATCTCCATTCTCAGCCACATCGTCGGTAACAATAATGGGGAAATAAAGAGCTTTTGGCGTAACTGAACGCGAGTTTGTTGGCGTTGGAGTCGTGGGAGTGAGCGGCGTAGCGGTGGGCGTCTTTGGCGACTCTGGACCGAGATTACCATTTTCGTCGATGAATCCATTATCGATTTGCGTCTCCTTTTCCGATACCTGAATCAGTCCGTTATCCTTTGTACTTACGGATACGTCACGCCTCGTCGGCGATGTTGTGCGTGGCGATGGCACGATTGAGGTGGCAATCGAAGACGACGTCGATGACACTAACGACAGACATTTCGGACGAGGAGGCACTGGTGGCGGTGGCAGTGGTCGCTTAAGCACTTCATCTCTAGTGAGCGGAGGCGTACCTAGTTTTTTAACGGAAGCGTATAAATGAGAAATGTCTGGAAATTTGTTTTTAGTAAAGGGAAATGGAGAGCCAGATGGAGGAGAAGGTCGGTCGGGTCTCAACAATTGGGCCACGTTTTCGTAAGTCGATTTGGGTCTAATTTTGGGTTTATGGCGCACATCTAATTCGGTCATCGATCGGCAGCGACGCGTCTTCCACGTGAACGGTTTCCAATAAATCGCGTCCATTGTGTGCGAACGCGCGGCTTTGCGCCGCTTTCGTGGAGGAGCTCGTGGTTTAATGTGCTCTAAAGACTCGTAAATAGGGTACGATTCGGTGCGTTCGTCGATATATTTAGGCGAGTCTTCGATTCGTTTTAGTTCCACTGATTTAATAATCGGAACGTCGTACATATTTTCGAGATTTTTTTCGTTATTCGCCGCCTCTTTTGTCCGATTATAACCCAAAATAATAGGTGGCGGTCGCGGAGGTTTTGGCTTAACAGTGCATTGCTTATCATAAATGTTTTGCTGAATTCTTGACGCTTTTGTGTGAATAAATCTGCGTTTCGGCTTATAGTTTAGCCGAATGTTGTTGTAATAGATATTTGGTGGCACTCTTTGCTTCGTTCTTCTATGCCGCTGAAGGCTACTAGTCTCTGATGGCGGTTTCAATTCGTTGTCGTCGATAATGATTTGGACCATAGGAAACAATTTTGGTGGCGGCGGTCTCGGCGGTGGTACACGTTTTGTCTTAAACATCATTTGAGTGGACAGAGCGGGAACCGATGACACCCTCGAACCAGACTCCAGCGCATAGTGTTGGCGTCTGGGAGGCCTTAAAGGACCTGTAATTGGTGTCATGTATGACTCGAACCTCTCTTGAGTGGCAGCCATTTCTTCGTAAACGTGTCGATTTGATTGCCGTTGTAGTGAACTGCATAATTCCGAATCGGAGAAAAATTCGGTGTCTGAATCAGGGGGAAAGGGTCTACTCGTGTACGGTTCGTGTTCGCCCACAAACCGCTTATAGTCAACCATTTCTTTTTGTTTTCCGTCAGTCGCTGAACGTTTCGGCAAAAGTGTACGAAAGCTGGACTTAATGTTCGCAATCTTAGGCAATGATTCGATAGCCTTAGCCTTTAAGCGATTCAATTTTGAACGAGTTTTTGACTTCTTTTTCCGATTCGTTTTCAAAGACTTTTCTTCCTCTTCGGTAAAATATTCGTTCGCCGAAACCATACCTTCGGTGAGACTTTTCTCTTCAGGTTCCGACTTTCGACGAACGTCATCCTCATTTTTTGGCTCAGATTTTCTTCGTATGTCATCATCAATTTTTTCTTCGAAAACAATATCTTCTTCAACCCTTTGGGCGCAATCAGTCTCGTCATTGAGCACAATATTTTCGTATTCGTGATCCAATATTCTTTGGCTAACAACCAATTCTGTAGCGATTATTTCCGTTTCAGTTTTAATTTGCTCATCTTTTTTCTGATTGCTAATATTTTGATCTAAATTTTCACTATCGAAATCAGATGACGAGACAACAACATCTTTTTCCGGTTTCTCTTCGGACGACTTTTTCGGAAAAATGTCGAACAATTTCGACTTCAAAGCATCCATATTAGGCAACTTTATTGCGCTAAAAATCGATGGCTTAGCAGTTTCTTCCACTTTCACAGATTTATCAACAACTGCAGCATCCCTTTTGCTAATCTTTTTCTCTTTCTCGTCATCAACGGCTATTTCAATCTCTTCAGTGAACGGCACGAATTTATCGCTAACAACATTAGTATCACCGCTCGTAACAGTTGTTTCCGCATTAAAATCCGAAGCATATTCAATTTTAAACGATGGAATATCAACCTTATATTCCACTTGTTGTTGCTGTTTCGCCAATGTTTGCTCCGTTTGGTACAGATCGTAATGAGTGGTATCATCCATACCATAGTTAACATCCAGATCCGTCTCGAGTACGCACGTATTCTGTTCAATATTCTTGTCGATATCTTCGTATTCACCATCGATTTCAATCTTAACCGCTGGAATAGCAACAACAGTATCCTCGGCCATAACTTTCATCGGTGTCGTCTCTTTTCTACTATCACCTAATTTTTGTTGCTTCAATATATCCTTTTGCTTCTCTTTAACCTTCTCTTTCTTTAACTTTTCGAATTCCTTTTGCTTTTTCTGGATTTTTTGCTTCGATTTATCCTGTTCGCGGAATTTCGTGTTCAATTCTTTTGATTCCCGCCTTTCCATTGCTTTCGATGCCTTTTCCTCCTTTTTCTGTTTCTTCTCAATCTCCTTCTGCTGTTTACTTAACTCCTTTTGCTGTTTATCTAATTCCTTTTGCTGTTGCTTCGCGAATATTTTCTGCTGCTTTTTCAGGCCTTTATCTATATATTTCTCTTCTTTCAGTTTCTTTTTAGTTTCACCCTCTTTTAACAAAGTAGTATTTACTTTAACAGCTTCTTCGATCGCATCTTCTATTATTATCTGCGAGGCTCTGTTCGCTATGATCTGCAGCGGATCTAGTCTTTCAACTGAAACGTCTTCTACAATGACATCAATATTTGTGAAATTGTTCTCATTTTTAATGTTATCGTACGATGTTTCAGGCGCTTCTTCGTTGTCAGACCTTTCTTCGATCACTTCGCATAAATTTGTCACATTTTCCACATTAAACGAAATATTTTCGATGTCGTCGCTCAAATCACCTTTAATGTCTTTATCGGATAATTTCGAATCAATAAACAGCATTTCATTTTCTTCTTCGACGACAGACAGCTCTAATTTGTTTTTCGCATCCGTACCACTCTTATCGACGCCACGTTTAGGTTTTTCGGGTTTTTCTTTCTTTTCTGGCGGTTTTTCCGGTGGTTTCATTAAATCTTTGTTAAATTTAACGATAAACTCAGGGGTTCTCGCGGTCCTTGGATCATATTTCTGCACTCTCTTCGGATCGTCTGGCAGACCATATTTGTCCTTTAAATCTTGCAAATTTTTTACGTCCGCAACCGGATCTTCTTCTGGTATGACAATCGGTACGCCATCGGTGCGAGCAATCACCTCAGGTTTTATCATAGAATCTCTTTTGAAATCCTCCTGATAATCGAAGGAGCACTCAGTGGCCGCATCGTCCAAATAGTGGAACCCTTCCGGACCTATTGAATCGAAATCTTCGCCAAAACTGCGCGGAAAAGCGCTTCGTTGAGGTTTAGATCTAATTAAAAGCAACAAAATTTGGTGAAAAATGTAAAAAATAAATAACTGAAATAGTGAAACGGATAACGTGTAGAATAGTAAATTTCAAATAAAAAATTTAAACACAATCGCTATCATAATCAAATTAGACTAAGTTAAATAAAATAAATGATATGTTTGAAAAACTTACAAACAAATTAGTGGAACACATCGAGCATATTCTAATAAAAATCAACACATGATTAACGTTAAGTTGCGTGTTAGTTCGCCAAAACAATTTTCGCCACAATTCAAACATATTCGCAAACTTGTGTTAGTGTTACAAACGCCGCATTTTGCACGATTAGATCGAAACATTAAACTTGATTTCATAAAAAATATTATCGCATATTATTACATAATTTACCGAAACGAATGAAAAACTTAATTATTAATATTAATCATAATGCAACTTACTTTGGAAGTGCTTTTTTCGCCGATTCAAGCGCTTTGCTGTATAAATTGAGCGCAAAATGGTGGCAACACGGCGTAACTTCTTCTGGCTGAGCATTAGCTCGCGGAGGAGACGCTAAGTCGATCGATCTAATAGTGCTCTCTCCTTCTTTAATAATCACATCATCCTCTATTTTACTTAATACATGGAACAAAATAATTATTATAAAATGAATTTTATAAAATTGGATATAACGATTGAAAATCTCGTCTTTTATGTTTCTGGCAATGAGTCTGTATATATAGGTTACTCCGCTACATATTTGATCTGCAGACTAAAAATATCTGCTCTAATTTTATAAACTGTTTTAAGCCATCGTATGCTTTATCTTTTAGCAGATTTTTTTACGATAAAATATTAAAACTTTATTTATTATATATCTAACGGGTTAAACTGAAACAAAATCAAAACAAGCTAATCAAGAATTTTGAAAAAATAAACATAAAAAATTTATTTATAGACTTACGTTGACACTGTTTTATCCGCCGTATCATCGCTGACACCGATTTTTAATGGTCTTGAACTAGAACTGGTCTCGGACTTAAGGCTAACATTATCACCGGTTTTAGCGTTAGCCGAGTTTTTGTCGGATCTCTCCTCAATAGGATTCGAAGACATTTAAAGATAAGTCGGAAATTTGAAACGCACAGAACGCACGATAGAAATAGAACACAGAGCGAAGAAAAAGAAGAAAATAGCCGACAGAAGTAGAAGTAGTAGTATCTATAGTTTTAATACCTAATATATTATGGTTGGATAACGATGTTGTCACAGATGTTGTCGCAGCTGACACTGTTTTTCTAGTGATTTTAACATTTTCTATAATCAGTGACGTGTGCCGCGAAGAAAGACCGGGAGGTTTATATGGAATCGGAGGCTTGTGGTTGCAATTGTTTGTGAGCGATTTGGCGATGTTATGTTGACCAGTATCATAAAGTCCTAAATTAATCAATAAATAAAACATATTTAGAGTTTAGGTCTTAATTTTGTTATTTTAGATTTCATAATAGATAGCCAAAATTTAAATAGTCAAAGTTTTTCGGTTTTTTATTGATTTTGCAAAATTCAGACATGATTTGGGGTTGACTGTATGTAGTCTTTTTATTTTAATAATGGGTTTTCTCCGGTTTCTAATATTAATATTCGGGTTATTAAGGTCAAAAATCGTGTCAAAATGATTAAAACTTAGGTCGAAATGACAAAAAATAGGGTTAAAAACCAAAATTCGGGACGAAATGGCTAAAAATAGGATTTCGGTGACATATGCTTTTTATAAATTTTGAATCGAATTTTGATCGTAAAATTCTTTTTTTTGCGGGGCATATGCCGGCCATAATCAATTTTTTAATATAATACAGATATAAATAAATAAATTAAAAATTATATTGGATTCATGTGGTTTTCCAGTGGCATTTTCCGCTTTTACTAAACTTCACATAAAACTAAATTATAAATTCCAAATGATTAATAATAGTGGAATATTGCATTTTTTAATGGCATATGCCGTTTAAATTCAAAGTTTTTGCAAACACCGAGACATAAACTAAAAATGCAAAATCATAATGGAATATGACGTTTAATCAGATTTTGACAAGTTTTAAACATTTTTCATGAAATAATATAAAATAATGGTTGGGAGCGACCATATACTAACACAAAATTATCATTGCAAACAATCATATTATGACCGTTTGTTTCGATTCGAAACTTTCGATCATATTTTATTATTTAAGGAATTATTAAAAGAAAATTTTTTGAATTTTATTAGACTATACACGTATAATATGGTATTAACATAAAATTATTAAACCTTTAATCGATGCCATTAGTTTATAAAAAAAATTTGTAAAAAACACTGCATTTTATCCACACAATTAATAAAGGAGACAACACTTACGTTATATGCGACTATAGTTTGTTTTGGCTTTAAACATAATAAAAAGGCATATTTATTTTCACGCGTAGTGTGCAATAGTACACCATTAAAGGCAGATAAGCGTATTGATTACGTGTTACGCGTGACGTCACCCAACATGCTTGCGTTACATTTACATGTTACTAACTTTTTGGGGACCATCTACAGTAGTGACATCTTCCGAGTTGAATAAAAGTATGTAAATTGTAAGGTGTACTGTATTATTAACTTGAGACCAGTGGCAAATATTTGCCCAAAAAATAATACAATGTTTATTATAGAAATATAGAGCTACAAAACTTTTAATCAATATTGTTTGCGAAAAGTTTTATAATTTATAAAACATTGTGGCGTATCTTTTATCTCGAATTCTTTATATTGAAAATAAATCTGTCGAAATGTTTTGGTAATACATTCAATTGTAACAGTTAAAGTGTTTGGCAAATATTTCATTACAAATTCATATAAAAACAAGAACGAACATAAGCGCTCACTTTGATTCGAATATTTTTTAAGTATATAGTTATGTACATTAGTTTATTGAAATGGAAATTTAATGCATTTAATTAACGTCAAAAGAACTTATTATATTGTTGCGCAACATTTTCGAAAAAACAACGAGAAAATAAAAATAAACAATTGAAAAAACTCAAAAAAAAAAAACTTTCTCACAACAATGTATTTTTACAATAAAAAAGCAAAAAAAAATTAAAAATAAATAAATAAAAAATCTAAAAATACAAAAAAAAGTCTACAGAGACATAGGCAAACAGAATGGCTGACTTTCAGTGAGCTAAAATAACAATTTATGGTAATGTGATTCATATAAACCAAACAAACCGTATTTTGATTGTTGATAAAAGATTAAATTAAATTATAATGTACGCCCAGTACCGCAACGTCCAAAAGGGATAATCTCAATGAACTTAATGTTATTCGGCTTTTGTTTGACAGAATAATCGTTATAATAGATGAATTTAATTCCAGAATTTTTAGTCGCGATATTAATTAATTTTGTACTTTTAATATTTGTCATCGGT
>JAQIXJ010003165.1:0-13513 GCA_034700185.1 Phthiracarus laevigatus
CACTATTAATAATATATTAATCATATTATTTAAATATATTATAATTCATATTTTATTTAGTATTCAATTAAATAACATTATCATAAAAAAACAAAAAATGTCGCAATCATTTTCATATGAAATTTTTAGTAAACAAATAATTTGTAAACAAAACAAAGTTTTTGCGTCATTTATACGACGTTAACGATTATAATGTAAAAAACACATGCATTATGTATAAGCTTATAATAAGCTTTTAACTATTTTTATATTTGAAACAATATTTTAAAGAATAAAAGGTATAATTTTAAAAATGTTTATCTTTACAACAATTTATTCACATTTGCAGTGAACATATTAAATTAACAAAATTAAACAATATTAATATATTAATTAAAACAATATTTTTTAAAACGCAAAACAAAATTATTAAAACAAAACAATATTTATATAATTATGATTTTTGATGATTTTTGTTCGAATTTAGGTGTTCGTCAATCGATTTGACAATAATGTTTAAATCGTTTTGTTTACAATATAATAGATTCGAACACAAGTTTAATAGTAAATTGAAATTATCAGGCAATTCATTAGATTGGAATTGTTTGCAATTACCAATATTTAATGGTTGGTAATCATTATTCGTAGCGTTTTCGAGGTACACATCGATTTGTTTGTCACTAAAGCTTTGCTGTAATATTTCACAATATTTTATGTCTAATTGTATGCGTGAGTCTTCGAGCAAATATTGCGTTGCAGTCTTTAATGGATATAATGATGGTTCTGGTAAATGAAATGATTCCATTATTTCATCCAAATTGGGTTTAATAATATTAGACAATCGTTTTCGCAATTCTTTATCTCGAGATTTCAGTTTACGATCGCTAACAGTATTTAGCGGTTCGTTAACGGAATCGTAAATTCGTTTTCCCAAAACCATATTATTGCCGTTTGTATGTGTGGATTGTGTGGCAAACGGCAATAAATTATTTGATTCAATCAAATGTTTTCGAACTGTGGTATACTTTAACCACAACGTTATGGAAAAAGTGTCCGATGATTCGTATTTTTTATTTAATTCATATTCACGTTTGTTATCCAAACCGAATAAATACCTTAAAAACATTACGATTGAAGTGAGAGCCCATCGATCATAATGCGGCAAACTATTCAAATTCCGGTCCAAATCGAGTTTTTTGGCAAACGTGGAGTAAAACTTATTATAGATATTAGCGACTAAAGCTTTAGGCAAATTGAGATCTCGTACGTAACGCTTAATGAGTTTTTCCATATCAGGTTTAACTTTGCGTAAATCTGTATCAAAACCCGAGTGTTTTGCAACTGTCGCGGTGTCTGTGTTAAGGTTATGCGGTGACGGCGATACACATTTCATGAATGTTTTAACATCGTTATGCGTTAATACCCAGTTTTTATCTAAAGCATTGAAACTATGGTAATAAGTGAGATAACTCTGATTCACCCAACTTATCACATCACTAGTAAACGCGTTAATTTCTGTTAGTCTAAAAGCTAAATTAATTATTGCTAATGTTTTCGGAAGTGTCATAAGTTCCACGAAACAATTGGATCGATTGTTACGCGAGCTTTTAAGATAATCAAATCCAACTTTTTTTACCATACGTTTGCCTAATTTAGTTAAATGTTTTCGCGTCTCATTTTCTTCAATACTATGATTACTAGTACTGGCTTCGATATGTTCGTCGCAATCGCTGTCATTCATACCATTCGATTGGTTCGAGCGTTTCCTGTCTTCCATTATAATAGCTTTGACTTTTCTTGTTTTGGGAATGCGTTTTCGTTGAATTTTGTTCGCTTTTTTTGTAGTTTCGTGATGGCTATCGACAACACTTTTCACGCGATTGCGACCCAAACGAATGCGTTTTACAGATTTTTCCATTGAGTTCGAATTTTTTCGCCGCAACGGTAACGCATTTGAGTTTTCTCCAAATACCATAAGCTTATCTCTGCGACGCGAAGCTGCGTGTAGTTTACTAGTTTCACCATTATTAATGTCATCAGTTGCGACCAAACCAGTGTTTTGTTTAAATTTAGTCCACACCTCAGTAACCATTTTACTAAAAGTATTTTTATGGACAGAACTACGGATTCCTTTAATATTAAACGATTGAATTTGTTGGATCTGTTTATCGATGATTTTGCCGAAGCCGTCGGTTGAACTCCAGTTTGGGGGACATTCGTCAACATTTTTCTTTTTCGTTTGTCTCTTTCTTTTTATTCGAATCTCTCGCGTTGGATAAAACGGTACATTTTCCTCGCCGTTATCTTCTGGCATGAGTTTCTAAAATACAAATTAAAACTTAACCGATTAAATTAAAAGTTTAAGCGCAATGCTTGCGAAATAAAGATGGAAATTACTTGTGTTTGTCTCCCACAAACATCGCAGTAATGATGTCCGTTATCCGTTACAAATTTATTTGTGTCATTATTTTGACATCCATAATCCGGACACTGAAGCCCAAAATATGGATTATCCATCATAACTTTGATATATAACCAAATAATGATTGTCAGACACTACCACCGATTTCACGTAAGAAAAGTGCGCCTAAAGCTTAACAAAAGTTTTATTATGTTTTAAATGTTTGATCACTTGATGGAAGCACTATGAAAGTGAGCGCAATAAACATATACAGTGACGTGAGTTTGCCGCACATGTCATCAATTTGAACGAACAATTTGTTAGTTGTTTGATGTGATGTATAACTAATATCTCTTATAATAATTAAAGTTTAAATTTGATAATAAATTAAACAATGGCTCAAAGTTTGTCAATACATGACACCAATTTTTTATTGAATTTCGACAATGATATTAATAATTGTTTGGTAAAGTTTCATAAATGTTTCGCATTATTAGATAAGTATAGAAAATATTTGCACGAAATGAGTATGAATTGCGTGTGCATTGATAACAATCGGATTAAGTTTAATGAATTAGAGAATGAGTGGACAATTTTGTTTAACTCTAATCAAAAAAGAATAACCCATGATTTAGCTGATAATACCATTAAACAAATCAAATTAGAATGTAGTGATGATAGTGATGACGAAAGTATTGATAACGATATTTGTATTGAAATTGCGAGAAACGATCACAACCACAGCGAAACCAATGTCTCAGGTATTAAACAAGAAAAACGTGATATCAGTTGTGATCGATTTAATGTCAGTATGAATAGTCTGATCGAAATTGATGATGATTTCAGTAATGATGCGAAAGCTATTAATGATAAAACGGATTATAATAAAACTATAAACCATTGGAATGGACTTAACGAACAAGTTTTGCCAGTGTTTATAAAGAAGGAAAGCGTCAATAAAATTAATAATGATTATAACCATAATTCTACAACAAATTTAAATGCAAATGAAGTTAATAATAAATCGGAAAAGAAATCTAGAGATTATGGGAAACAGTTGCAAACAAAACTAGTATTTCGTAATCATGTCATAGACATCGATACCACTGAAAGATTTACCGACAAAGCATACGTCAGAAGTATGTAAAAACTAACTTACTTTAAATATAATGTTAATGAACGAAACATAAAATTATGATTTATTTTTAGCTATTATCTCCCGAAAGTCGGAATCACTTAATCAACCGATTGGTTATAGCTGTAAATGGGGTAATAGTTGCGATTTTATGGATGAAAACATAAATGTGGTTTTGAATCATCTGAAGAGTAAACACAATTATGACTCATCGAGAAACTCGAAATCACTTCGTCAACCATTTATGTCGCGCAGAATCGCTCAAAATGATATTGAGTACGAAAAGATGAAACATTTGCCAAATAAACGCTACAAATCGAACGCTGGACCAAAAAATTATGTAAAAAATAAAATGAGATATAAAAATGTGAACCAAAATAAGCCAATTTTGTTTAATGGTTACTCTATCGGCATCGATACTGAAGAAATAATATTGAACGAAAACAATTACATATCACGTAATTACATTAAAATATTGTTTTATTACAAAAATTAATAAATATATTTTTATATTCTAGTTGTTCGTTCAAATACATGCGATTCATACGGCAAAACAGTAGGTTATCGCTGCAATTGGCCTCATTGTGATTTCATTAGACGCAAAAAATCACTAGTTTTAACGCATTATAATGTAAATCATAAGCGATCTTATAAGTGCAACGCTAATCAGAGTTATGATAATCGAAAGCACATCAAACATCACACATTCAAACAAACCAAAGAAAATCAAATTAGTTTTCGAGAGAAAAAAATGTCGATGAGAGTGTGATGGAAGTGAGACTCAGCTTATAATTATTATCCTATATTTATATACTATTCAATCAAATTCAAATATCCTGATTGTAAAAACAAACTTATTGATATTTTTTTGTTATTTTATATTATACTAAATTAATTTATTGTATGAATGTTTTTGCAAAATAAAAAAGCTGTGAAATTGTTTTAAGTACTGCATTTGTACGGTAGATGTCGGTAGATATGCTAAACTGTCGTAAGCTTATGTTTATCGTTTGTATTAGACTCTAAACTATAAACTCAAGACTCTAAAGTGTGTCCCCAAAATATTTCTCTTTTCGGGCAAAAAGAAAAATGGCTGCTCGGGTCATGAGATGAATGGGAACTACATTTTTCTCTCAAATTTTGTCGTGTAAACGAACTTAAGTTATGCAAATTTTAATAACATTTAAAAACTAAATTACGGCTTATAAAACCTTGAAAAGAACAATATTTAATTATATGGTATAACTAGCGATCGTAAAATGAAGAGGAAAAACAATTTCACTTATGACTTAAGTCAATGTGACTCTGATGTACTTTTTTGGGTTGGGCTTTAATTTTTCAAAACAATCGGGCGTAAAATAATTATCGATTTGGGGGTCTAGTTTGTGTTAAATGTTATATAGAAAATAACATGTTTTCAACCGGGATTTCATTGATTAGTAAATGCTTGGGGCAATCCATCTATTGATAACTGATAACGGATTTTCAAGCCCTTCACTTGTTTTTAAATATATATTTAAGTACATTTTGTGCCTACACTTTACATTGAATTAAGTTCAATGTTATTGAAAATCAAAAAAATGAAAAACATTTTCAAGAAATACTAATTTTAATTGATAAGAATTCCAATTTTGGGTATAGAATTCATTTCTAAATATCGAATTGTTTCAAACTCTGCAATCTATCGATCGATGTTTGGAACATACTGAATAGATCATTGAAACTTAATACGTAAACTTTTATTAAAACTTATTTATCAGTTTTCATGCAGAGAAGTGAGATAACGCAACAATTACCACATTGTATAGAGTTTTCTATAAGCTTGCTTTTAAATCATTTAATTGTGGAATATTAAGCATTATAGTTGGTTAACGTAGAATATCAAACAAAATGAATAGAATCGGAATCGCTGTTTGCTCTCTTAACCAATTATCGCTTGATTTTGACGGCAATTGCAACAGAATTATAGATAGTATTAACGAAGCAATAGCGTTGAACGCTTCCATACGAATTGGTCCAGAATTAGAAGTAACCGGATATTGCTGTGAAGATGCGTTTTACGAAATGGACACTACTTTCCATTCGTGGCAAGTTTTGGCTCAAATTATTAAACAAGATTTTAAGAATATTCTTATTGATGTCGGTATGTATTTTTAGTTTAGAATTAATGTATATATGAATAATTGTTTTATTTTGCTCAAAGGAATGCCAGTTTTAAAAGATTCTGCGTTATATAATTGCAGAATTTTATTGCTTAACTCAAACATAGTATTAATTCGACCGAAAACTAGATTAGCTATGAATGGAAATTATCGCGAGTCTCGATGGTTCACCGCATGGAATGATAACTCGAATCGCACTCATGGTTCTCTTACTTGGTTTTATTTGCCACCAATAATAACGAAATTAAATAATCAATTAAGGGTTCCATTTGGAGATAAAGTAATCTTAGAAATAAATAACTCTAGTTTGTACGCCACTGAGTATGACATGTCGAATACAATAAATGTTCGGATTGGTTACGAAATTTGCGAAGAGTTATGGCATTCAGACGCTCAACACATCAAATTATTTGGAGAAAGAGGTTGTCATATAATACTGAATAGTTCGGCGTCTTATTGGGAAATCCGTAAACTGGATCACGCGCTTAACTTAATACGTACGGCTACATTCAAATCCGGTGGTGTTTACGCGTTTTCCAATTTGGTTGGTTGTGATGGCGGCGGAAGACTTTGCTTTTACGGCCGAAGTTCTATTATGATGAATGGACAACTTTTGGCAATGACTACCGATAAGGAATCGTTGTTCAATCAAATACAAACTGCAGTTTCTTATATTGATTTAAACGACATCACGCAATATCGATTGCAAAACAATATGAAAATAAAAAGTTATAAATGTAACGGAAGTAATTTAGTTTATGACACGAAATCTATCGATTGCTATAATTCCGTTATTACCAATATTGAACATATTGTTACCATAAATATCATAGGCTTTGATATTTTTAAAGCCAGAAATAAATTCCAGAATATCCGACCAATTATGCACTTAAATCTAAAACCGGAAGAAGAAATAATGATTTATTGTAGTTTATGGCTTTGGGATTATTTAAGGCGTTGTTCGCATCGCGGTATTCAAGGATTTATAGTTCCACTGAGCGGTGGTTTAGACTCCAGTTCTGTTGTTTGTCTGGTTTACGCTCTTTGCTGTTTACTATGGCAACACATTCAACACAAAAATATAGATATTATCAATCAATTGAAATCTATGTTTAATATCATTAATATCGACGAAGAAATCACTTCACCAAAATTAATTTGCCAGAAGATGTTAAAATGTGTTTATCTGTCAACAAGATATTCTGGAAACGATAGTTACGATCGAGCTTTAAATTTGGCGCAAACCGTAAATTGCACTTTCGTTGCACACAATTTTGATGACATTTTCAAATTAATTGAAAATACTGTTCCATTGGATATTAAATTGGTTTGCGGCGAAGTTTCATTAATAGAGCAAAATGTTCAGGCAAGGCTTAGAATGGTATTGACTTACTATTTAAGTGAAGGCAAAAGACTTGTTTTAGCCACTGGTAATGTTGATGAAGCGCTTGTCGGTTATCTCACTAAATACGACTGTTCTTCAGCCGATTTGAACCCTATTGGTTCTATTAGTAAACGTGATCTCAGAAATTTTATGAAGTTTTCAAAAAATATAATTCCGGATTCAACGTTAATAATAGATAGAATAATAGATGCCATTCCTAGCGCTGAATTAACGGGAGAAAATCAAAGCGATGAACAAGATTTAGGTTTGACTTATGATCAGTTAAGCGTTTTTGGAAGATTAAGGAGAGGAGAGTTCGGTACATATGGGCCGTATGGTATGTTCTGTAAAATATGGAACGAAAGGCAAAACCCATTAATATGGGGTGCATTCAACGATGTCAATAATGATCCCAAAGAATTGGCCAAAAAAGTTAAACGATTTTTTACGCTTTACGCTAATAATCGACACAAGCAAACAGTGTTAACGCCTGCTCTTCACTCAGAAACCTATTCTCCTGATGACAATCGTTTCGATCACAGACAGTTTTTATTTGATTCTCGATGGAAATGGCAATTCCATAATATTGACCAATACGTTAATCAATTAATTAGCGATAATTCGTTAAATTATTTAGCGCTAAATACTGAAAAATAGTTACATTATTTTATTACTTTCAATACAGCCTGTAATAATATTAAACGCGGGTCTCTAAGTTTTAATAATCATGGTGTCCCAGACTTTGAACTTCTGGAGGGGTCTCATTTTGGATTTTTTAAAAATTCTAAGGGGTGTCAAACTCATCGGATTTAAGCGACAATTTTTGGATTTTTTGGCAAAAAAGTGCCATTTTCATGAAAAAATTGCTATTTTATGACTTGAGATTTCCATGGGGGGTATACCCCATCCAGACCCCTCTCTGGGACACCCTGATAGTAATATATATATAAAATTTTGTACATTATTGGTAATTAAATGATTGTAAAATAGAGAGCGTTACTATCATATAATTCTAATGTTATTATGTTGTGAATTGATTTAAAAGCATGTTTTATTAAAATATGGAACCGATTGATAATGTATTATGTTTTGGTGTGCTTATAGCAACACTATTACGATGGACTGTTTCACAATTTCAATATTCCGGTCGAGTATAACCACAAACTCAATCAAAAAACGTATATGTTATTATGATTTAATAATTAGGTTACCAAAAACCACCGCTTTATGGGGATTACGAGGCACAGAGACATTGGATGGAAGTGACAGTCAATATTCAACCAAATCAATGGTATACTAATAGTAGCCATAATGATCTCAATTATTGGGGATTAGATTATCCACCACTCACTGCATATCACAGCTATATTAATGGGAAAATGTATTTATTAATCAAACATATCTTATTAACGTTTTTATTAATTTGAAACATGTTTTTGATATTTAGTGCCGAATATATCAATAAGTCATGGGTTGAACTGAACACTTCCAGAGGTTTTGAGGGTTATTATCACAAACTTTTTATGAGATCTACAGGTGCTCGCAATTTACGTTTTCATATTGAAATTAAAATATATAATTAATAAAATTAGTTTGCTTTTCACATTTTAACAGTGCTTTCGGTGGATTTATTACTATTTTACAGCGCAATCATTTATTTCTGGTCAATAAATTGGAGTTCAGTGAAACCAAGAGATAAGGCTATTGTTAGTGTGCTTTCTCTCATTAGTCCACCATTTATTCTTATAGATTACGGACACTTTCAGTATGTTCTCGTTTCGTTTAATTATTTTAATTAGTTTTATTAAATTTTAGATATAATTGCGTTTGTCTGGGACTCACCCTTTGGTCTCTTAATTTTCTAATGAAAGACCGATACGTTTTCGGATCAATCGCTTTTAGTTTAGCACTAAATTATAAACAAATGACACTTTATTACGCTTTTCCTATATTTTGGTATTTACTAAGCCGTTGTGTTTACAAATACAACATTAAAAGTTTTTTTATTAAATTTACTACAATCGCATTATCGGTAATAATTACTTTTATTATCTGTTGGTTGCCTTATATTAATAATTACGAGACAACACTTCAAGTGTTTAGAAGATTATTTCCTATTAATCGTGGCATATATGAGGTAATCAGTAAATTATTAATATGTATTGTATTGTTCATTAATTTCCAACCAATTTAACTTTTTTAAATTAAACCATTCAACACAGGATAAAGTTGCAAATTTTTGGTGTTCGTTGTCTGTTGTATTAAAACTAAAGAACTATTTTTCTGATTCAACATTAGCTCTTATAAGGTATTTGTTTGAATTGTTCTTTTGTTTTGTTTTGCGTATAAAAACTATACAATATTGCAGTGCAATTACTACTCTAATCGCTGTTATGCCATCAAATTTGCATTTGTTTAAAAATCCTTCCATAGAAGTTCTAATATATTCAATGGTAATTAACTATTTTAAAAGTTTAATTATTTTAATAATTGTTTCATATTATACGAATTCAGATAAATTCTTCGCTGCTATTCTTTCTTTTCTCGTTTCAAGTCCATGAAAAATCAATTCTTTTGGTATTATTGTAAGTTTCAATTTTATTGATAAATGCTTATAAAGAATTTGCATTTAGTTTAAAAACTTTATTGATTTACAAGTGTCAACAAAAAATAGTAATTAAATTTATTGAAATTAAAATATGATTAGGCCTGTATTACTTGTTACGGACAAACAGCCGATCGCAGTATTTTGGTTTACAATTATTTCGACATTCAGGTACAAACATCTAAGTTATTTTATATTCAATTAATATCTCACGAAGTGAGTGAAGTGAAGATAATATGATGAAAACATGCGCAGGGGTTCTGATTACAGGCAACTGTAAAGTAATGATTATTTAATTATTATTTATCTGATTATCTTATATTTATTGTTCATTTATATTAATTTAATTAATTCGAATTACACATTATATTGATTTCAGTTATATTTGTTTCAGTTTACAACCGCTTCTTTTGAAGGATAACTTAATGATACCATTCTATTCTTTAATTGTATTTTATTGTTGCGCATTTTTTAATGCATACAACGATTTGCAATTATTTAAACCTATATCAAGAAAAGATAAAATTATATTGTTAAGTGTAAGCAATTCATCCTAAATAATAGATAAAGTACTCATTCCCACGCTTATCATTGCATGGAGCGATCTGTAAAGCTATTAAAGAGATCGCTCCATATAATGTGATGCATAGGAATAAGTACAGTATGTATATATTTTTAATTAATTAATATATTTGTCTACTTTTAGTTTATTTCGTCAATGTTGGGCTGTTTGTTATTAAGCATATCGTCATTAATAGTCAAACCTCTAAAGAATTTGCCTGATATTCATGCAGTGCTTAATGCATTATATAGTTGTTTACATTTTATATTGTTTTCTATTTATTTTCAAAAATTACAATATGACATAATCGCTTATGAATCCTCAGCATCGCCCAAATCACAAACCTTTAGGTTTACAAAATTAAAGAAAAAACGAAATTAAACGAGTTTTTAATTAAATAAAGTTAATATAATTTATTTGTTATTTTTTAATGAAAAAAACGTTTGCACCTTTTGTTTATAAATATGATTTAATGCATTGGGTATTGATTGGTTAACAATTGACAGTATGAACAAATTAAAAATTAATGGCAGTATACTTACAGTGATCTCGTAAGAAATTTGTTATGCCTGCACATCATTTGACCGTTGAATGTAAGCTTAATTTTTGGATAGACTTTCAACATATATATCTACTAAGTTCTTCACTCTGCGATCTTTGGTGGTATTTGATATGTGCGTAATTAAATCTTGTATTTCGCGTGATATAGAATCTAAATAAAACTTTATGCGTTAATTAATATCAAATAAACAGTGATCGGAATGCGAATGAAATTGCAATAAGATTAAGAATTATATTTTAGACTTAACAGCATTAGTGATCGAAAATTTGGTTCGATTAACATTGTATAGGATTCGAGATTATCTTAAGGAAAGGATTTGAAAATCTATAATTGAATTTGTTTCATTTTTTGCCGTTATGTCAACGTCACTAAAATTATTTTGACGTTTCTGTGGAACTTTTTTCGAATTTAAAAATGAATTTTTTTAATCACTAATTAAGCGGTTTGATATTATTTGATACAATTACGCGAAAAAAAGCAATATTTTCGATATAATCTCAGTACAAAATAGCAGTAAAAAATATATTACCTTCGAATTGAAAATTGAAATCTTTAAAAAATATAAAAATAGTGAGCGACGAAATAATTATATTAATATTGATAGTATCTTTCAATTCTAATTTTAAACAATCAATTATTCGTTGTAATCCATTATTTTGATATATAATTTGCAAATTAATAGGATCTAAACAAATGTAAGAGAAATCACGTTTTAAAAAAGATTCAAAGTATTTTCAATTAAATAAGTTGAGTACCATTGCAAACATTGCATAAACCATTGATCGATATTTCGGATAAATCCTTATCTTTAACATTAAGTTGACTGAGAAAAATGGGAACTATATTTAATTTTTGAATGTGTATATAGTTTATTGGATTGTAAGCAAAATTCGCAAGATTTGCTAATACTTGTCTCTTAGCATCTAAAAAATAGTGGAATATTTATATTAAAATTATTAATTTAATCAATTAGTCTTAAAAATATATTAACTAAATAATTTCAGTAAAAACTAAAATTTTTTTGAGTTTTCAGTTACTTTAAACTATAATTAAAAATTTTTTCAGATTAGAAAATTTTGATACAATAATTTTATATTACGATAATTGTCATTCGCATTAACTGAATATCCAAATACCTTATATAGCATTACATGAAAAGTTGGAAAAATACCTTTTGAAGATGTAATATTAAATTCGTGAAGCAATTGCTGCATATAATTAAATCTGTCGGTAGAGATATATTTAGCGTTTCGTTTCAATTTGGCAAACATCTGAAATTGAAATCAATCAATCTATCAATATATGTTCAATTTATAGTTAATTTAATTAATTAAATCGTTTTTTTTATTAAAGTAAATTATTTATACATTTGAGAAGTTTTCAATTTATTTCCCGAATTAAAATTAATGATAGAAAATATAACATTAGAATTTTTTATATATTGTACCGAATCTAGAAATTCGAAATCAAATCTATTAAAAACTCGAATATCTTTAAATTAAACTAATTATCTAAAATTGAATATCGAATTGAATAAACCAATATTTAACATCTAACGGAATGATATCAAATAAATTAAAAGTATATTTTTTGAATGTTATAGATGTCGCCGTTTATTGGAAAAATAAATTGTGAACTGAGAAATTAATTATAATTAAAATAGGTTACGACTTTATTGAATATAAACTCACACACAATATTAAACATAAAAAATGCAAAAATTATAAGTAAACTAAATTAGAATTTTGTATTGACGGTTCAACTTTGTTTATAAAAACAACATAATTCGGGTTTAAGAAAACATATTAGTTTTTCGTTTTGTTGAAATTTTTGTCAAACAGTTACTATAATCGCAACTATATTCCAAAATAATACTCCAATAAACAGTAATATATCAAACTTTTATTAAAGCAGCAATTTCAGTGTAATTTATATGTTTAGCCAGACACTATGAAATTGTGTAATTATTAGGGATCGGAAATTTCGGTTTTAACCGAGAAGTTTTTCAATGCTTAAATATTGGTTAAAGTTATTATAAGCATTAAGCATTAATTGATTAAAAATTACTGTTTTTAAGGTAAAATTTTTTAACCGAATTTCAGTGTTTCCGAAAAACGGAAATATAATAGTCGCGACCAAATTTTATAAAATATGTTAAATATACGATTTTTACGAATAAATAATACATATATCTATATCGTAATAATTACTAAAAAGATTAATTTGAACAATTAGTTTAACTAAATTTTAAAAGGCGTTTATACTAATTTTATGTTCAAAATCATGCTTGAAAAACTTTAAAGTGAAATTTGAAAGGAATCTAACTAATTTAAAAATAGTGGTAAAACATTAAATTTTAGTAGTTTGAAAAAAATAAATTATTCTAACTCGTAAGCTGTTTAGAAAAAGTTTTCACAATAAAAAAGACTTAAATTTTCTCATCAAGACATACAAATGCATAATATTATAAAATTAAAATTAATTTAGATTAAAAAATCAACCAAAATTATACAATAATTTCAACTAAAATCGACCGAATTTAACATTTTTCTGACCGAAGTTTCCGATCTCTAGTAATTATTGTTGTCTAAGGAGTGACAACTAAAAATCCGGACTAAATATTTTATTGTTTTCTAAAAAATCTAAGAAAACTTAAAAATATTTTTTAATGTTATAATAAACATTGAATCTTATTATTTAAATAAACATAAAGACAGTTCCAT
>JAQIXJ010003166.1:0-13511 GCA_034700185.1 Phthiracarus laevigatus
TGACTCAATTTTAGTTATTTTTGCCTGATTTTTGTAATCTAAAAAAGTCTACAGACATACAGACAGACAGACAGACAGACAGACAGACAGACATTGCAAATCCAATAGCTGACTTTGTCAAAGTGAGCTAAAAATTTCAACTTTTGCTTTAGCTTTCAAAAAGCGAAACAACACTAGTAAACAGTTATTCAACGGGTATATTTTTCTCAGCATTAGAGGTGGAATACAACTAACTATAAGGCATAAAATTTATTTATTCCACTTTATTCCCATTCCCACCCGTTTCCCACGGGACCCGTTTTCAACCTCTATTGTGTATATGCAGGCGGTATTACCTGATGCTTGTTACGGTATTAGCCCGCGCTTTGTTAGGAATAAGGTTACCAAATGCTCCCGGTTTCCGGGAGTTTAAGGATTTTAATTTTGGACATCTCGGCTTTTTATAATAAGTTTATCATTATAATTCTCGATTATATGTTTAGTATAATACCTTATTTCCCCATCAAGTTCAGACGAAAATATTTAAAAATTGAAATTCTCATTGTTTAGCCTAAAGGTTGGGTTTTTTTTACAGATGGTTACCATAGTTAGAAATAAGATTCTAAACCTTAAATTCCAATCCTATTACTTCACACGGGACCTTTACTTACCGTAACTGTAGTTATTTATTAATTTAGTCAAATATTATTGATTAATTTCAATGTTTATGATTATTTCAATAATTGAATTCAAACTCAACAACAAGAAAATAAACTTATAAATGACAATAAGTGACCACATACTAAGTAATCAAATAAAATTCATAAAAGCTAAGCGGAAATAGTGGTACAAGCAATTATAGGTATTATATGACCAATCGATGTGAACTGAATTTCTCTAGTGGTTGTGTATATAAAATAAGTGCCATCGATGCCTAATGATTGAGTTGCTGTAATGACCGCCACCAGTTCGTAACTGGTAATTCTCATTAAAACTAAATCGCAATATCGCAAGTAAAATTATACTCAAGTGTACATAACTGTGCAATTCCGTTGATCAGCAAAAAGAGCGGTGGTGGTATAAACAAAAATAATTACTATAGAGTAAAAAAAACTTGCAATAATAGCATGTAAAAATAGCACTATAGATTATTTCAAAATAATTAACAAAATTGAACTAAAAGAAATCACTTTCGTCGCTATAAACATCTACATTATAATTTTTGCATATGATAATAAAGAAATTTAAAAATGTTGTTACTAACAATTGGTCGTCGAACAATTTTTCGGATAATGGTTTCTCAGATTAAAAATCATTTTTTCTTAGGGTTCACAAAACTCATCGAATTTAAACACGATGCGCATAATATATTTACAAAACTGCTTTAATAACAATTATCATTAAAACATCAAAAATAGAATTATTAAATGGCTCGTAAGTCAACTCTAATTCATATAATTCTTACAATATAAACTTCTATTTGACAAAATAAAAAACCCGCAAACGCTATTATTTTGCATCTAATAATTACAGTATTTTTGAAATTTCAAAACGATTACTTCGAAGTTATTGGCGATTATATTATAATAATAAATAAAATATCTTTAAATGTTTAATGTCAATTGAAAACTATCATTTGTTAGCGGAATAACACCACGAGAAACAAGTTTAGAGTAAATAAAAAACACAAATGCGTTTTTCGTTTGATCCGAAACATTTTATCAATTTATTTAATTGCAACGCAATTTAGATTCGATATTACGATACGTAATATCGTTTTTCTAATATTATAAAATTACTATTTTCAACACTTGTTTGATTAATTTAATGTCTGATTTAATCAAACGGGTAAAATTTTTATATCAATTTAATTTTGATTTAGTTGAACGAAAATTCAAGCAAAATAACGAACTCGGCGTAAAGCCATCGTTCATTGGATTGTATGCTATTATTAGGATTTGACATTAAATACAATATAAACTCTAATATATTAAGGAAGTGAAATAATTTGATATCACGCAAACCTAATGTGTCTCTATTAAATGCCATTTATCGCGTAAACATATCATTACGTTGTGGGTTGAGTTTTTTAATGTTATTACGTTTCCAATATTATTCCCCAAATTTGATTTCTATTATTTGATATTATTTTTATGTTTAGTTTAATACCAGTAATTACTACGTTAGCCCGACATTTAGGGTGAAGATATTTGTGCGTTTGTTTGTTTAGTTTTGAATCCTGTTCGGAGTAATGGGGGTTTTTTTTCATTTAAAAATATTTCTGCTGATATTACTGTACTGTATTATGTCTTTTTTGCTATTGAAAATTTTGAATAATATACACATTATTCTAAATTATGTACTAATTAAAATAATATAAAATAGTACTTCTGCTTCATTAACAGAAATTATATTATTTAACACTTTGTAGATTTTTTATTATTCAAAATCATTTCATAATAAATAGTTTTTATTTGTTTTTAATAATTATGTATGGTATTCTTTCAGATAGAATTCGCAAAAAAATTGAAAACTAATAGCATTATAAAAATAATTAATTAATCACAATTATAATGCTATGATTTATAAAACAAAAAAATTAAACCTGCTTTTGATTATTAAACAAATTATGTAAAGTATTTTTTATAACTGCTGTAATAAAATCTATCAAAATAAAATTTTCTTGGTTTTATTAGAATTAGAAAAAAATGATAAAATTAAATTAAAAACCACTTTATAACGATTGATTTACAAAATATTTTAATTTTATTTTTAGAAAAAAATTTTTGTAAATAAAATATTATAATTTAAAAATGATAAATGATTAGTGAACTGCTAATGCGTTCGTCTCAACATTTTTTAAAAAAAATCACATCCACTTTTTTAATGCAGTAAAAAGCTGCGATTTAAATGACAAATCATTAGTCAAACTATAAATAGTGTACTAATTTATTTTAAAAAATGTTTACTGAAAAACTTATTGACAACTTTATTTCAATCAGAGTAATACCCAAAGAAAAAAAATTTAATTAAAATTAATTGCATCCCAAAAAAGAACGAATGCCGTAGAATGAAAAATTTGTCTTCCAGGGGTTAAAAAAATAATTTGGTGATAATAGCGATGCGAAAATAATAAGAAGAAAATTAGTTCGTCTCATGAGACGATACAAATGTACTACACTTTTCTTAGGCAATCAGCGCAACACTGACGACCGAAATAATAAAAGAAGAAACAGGAGCGAAACAAAAATAAGAATTGATCAAATTGGAGTTTCATGTCTTAAGAAAATTCCAGTGGGAAGTATTACCCAATAGAGATCGTGATTGATTGAGAATGATTGTCTTTTGTGCATAGATTTATATTTCTAGAAGCGTTTTAGGATAGCAGTAGTGCTTATAGTCTACACTATGCACTACACTCTACGTATCACAGACTTATATCATATATAACTTACACATCATATATTTAAGAATATATACTATACCTGTATTATGGGCTCAACTTATTCCAGCATTTATTTTGATGCCAGTATTATGGCTGAAGAGCAAAAGACAGATCAATTAATGTTTAACGCCGTAACGTGTAATGTGTTTATGAAACGGCTAAATGTGCCGCTATATCATTATTCATTATTTGACATTCTATTCGCTATTCGTAAAGCAGACGCACACAAACACTAAAAAAACTGTGAGACCAAATCAAGAAATTTAGCGAAAACCAGTGCAAGCGAAAGAAATGAAAGAAAAAAAACAAGTAAAGCCAGAAATGTAATTCAGTTCACTGTGTGATAGAGTATAAGAAATTAAGATGGATGACAATCACCGGTAAAAATGGACAAATAGCAACCAATATGTTTGCTTTCTCTCACATACATACATACACACACACTCTCATTACACGATCCTTCCATCATTACTTCGGGGTATATTTGCAGTGATACTAAACCGTCATCGGATGCAGCCATCAATTTCTATTTCTATTGCCAATTGTTTCGTTGATTTATTTTTCTCTCTCCGATTTTCTCGCTATCCATTGAGGTACCTATCGCTGGAAGCTCTCTAATGCACATAATGTATAATTAGTTTTGATTAGTTTGCGTGATGATAGTGTGTGTGTGTGTGTATGTTAAGCAATAAATAGAATTTAAAGCACAAAAGTAGGAAGTATTGCATATTTTTATTCGTTATTCGGCAGTAATTAACACACACGTAGTAAAACAACATCAACGAACAACAAAAAGTTTTTATAAAGTTAAAGATAAAAAGAATTTTGTTAATACAAGTCACACCATCTATTAATAAACTAAAGCATTAAAAAGTTTTGAATACAAAAACTTCGTGATTAAAATATTAAATTAAAAGAAAATGATGTTTTTTTAAATTAACAACTTGTTTCACATAATTAGTAAATTTGTTTTGCGTTTTGAGCAAAAGTGTAGATAAAAGACAAAAAGTGATTTTTTTCAAAAAAACAAAACACATTAAAATATTTAGAATTAAAATGATTAATAGTTTTAAAAATATTATTACCGTTTAGAATATTAATTAATTAAAATAAACCTTTCACCCCAACAGTGGTTAATACAATTATTATAAGCATATTCGTGTGGAAGATTAAGAAAAGGCACAATTAGTCTTTAATAATATTAGTTAAATAAGAAATGTTTTAATAAAGCATGTGTTATCATTGATTTCGTAAAAAATTACGGTAACTGTGAAAACAAAACACAAAATTCTTTTCAATATTGAAAATTTAATAATTTAAAACTTTTTTGACAATAGATTTGTTTTGTATATATAGTATATAACCTCACAATAAAATTCAAACATCCGTGTCGTCAGTCAATAAAACATTTTTGATTATTGACGCACACATCTAAGCAACATAATGATTATATTCAAATCAGTATACATTTGTGTTGCGAACTCAGAAAAAAATATAATGTCTTTATAACTAATTATAATAATAATAATAAGATTTGTCTAAAATTTGAATAATTATGAGATTCACAGTCATTTTGTTTGAAAAAACGGTGTGATTATGCGATACAAAAACACGAATAGCACTTTAATAATTGGAGTTCTTGTCTAATAAAAATTGCACTAAACATACATCTATTATAAGGCAACGAATTCATCACTCGATAAATCAATTAAATAGCTATTGTATTGCTATAAGTAAAACTGCAAAAACCACAATAATAATAATAATAGTTAATTAATGATTGAACACAAAAAAGTAGGCGAATGGATGGTAATCATAATAATTAGTTAAGGGGCTCTTTGTGTCTTATTTCCGCTAATCAACAACAACGTGGACGGTTTTTCTCCTGTAATATCACTGTTACGTACGGATACACAATTTAAGTTTTAAGTGGTTTATGTATAATATGTATGTGTGTGTGCAATGTGTAGTCGATAAACATAATGTGATTCATATATGGCACACGCGAGGCATTGATTAACAATAATTTATAATATTTATAATTACAAATGACAACTTATTGGCACATTTGGTATACAATAATAGATCATTCTTAAATAGCAATTTTTTTTGTTGATAAATTGTATATATAAATCGAGGGAAACTATTTAAAAAATGATATTTTGTTTCATTTAAATATATATGTATGTATATATATATTATTTAAATAGCTTTGTGTTAATGGAAAGTAGTTTTTTTTGTAAATAAGTTAAGGATTTATGCTATCATTCGATATAACAGTTGCGTAGTAATGTTTTGTATAATTAACAAAAAAAACATTTAAAATAATGTTATATTGTGGCGTAAGATTTCTTTTTTGTTTTATTGTGATCGTAATAATTTAAGTATAGCTGCAATTAAAAGCTGAAGAAAAAATAGAAACTATTTAACTAACAATTAACGAATAATACTAGAATTTCTAATTTTCAAAAAACAATTCGAGATTCGATATATATTTATAAATAACTGCACTTATCCTAACGTCCACTAATTTATACTTAAGTCGCCTCAAACCCGAAATAATATAAATATGTGTGTTTCTTTTAATTGCAACTTAAGCTCAAGTTTAGAATCAATTTATTAGAAAAAATTTAATCCAAAAACGCCGTCAAAAATTTGTTTGGCAAACATGTAAAGACAAGCTTCAGATTGCCATGAATATATCGCCTTCTTTTTAAATTCAATATTGCATTTCAGTTATTTTATATATAAAAATATTATGCCTATTTAGTTTCCGATATCAATATAAATATCTCTTAATATTTAATATGATAATTATTATGTTTTAAGTACGAATAAAAATATTTAATTCTCTTTTGAGAGAAGAACGGAAATTAATATCTGAAACTGGTCTAACATTTGCCTTGAGCTGCACATAAGTATTGCTTAATTTGACAAAATCTTATGTAATTTTGCCAATAAGTTGAGAAATACAAGTTAAAGCTGTTTTTTGAAAATTTTAGAAAAAAGTTTTTGTCCACTTTGTAAATGTTTGTGTGTGTCTGTGAGAGAGAGAATTTTTGCTAACCCTAAACAGTTATTGACACTGAGTATTAAAAAGTTATTTCCAAAATTACTGGTAAATATATCTAATAAAATTTGTTTAAACACAATGACCGAGCGTTTTTAAGTTATTAGTAAGTTCACTATAAGACATAATAAGTGTAATGCCATGCTCTCGAACATAATCTGCGACATCACTAAAGTTAATTTAAAATGACTCCACAATATAATTGAACGTTAATTTTTTCTAGTTTTTTTTCCATATAGTAATAGAGATGTGATAGCCATTAGTGGAAGTAATTATTTTTTTTAACACTTGAAGAATATATACACAGCGTGTGGCTTGTGATGGCCATTCGCCACGAAGGGTTAGTAGCGGTTCTCAGCTCTCAGTTTTGAGGATGTAGTAGTAGTAATAATAATAATGGTGGACTTGGCTGTTATTGTTAAGCGGTTCGTGTCAATATATAAAAAGAGAAAAGACAATAATGTTAGTTATTTTTAAAATTAATTTTAAAATATTATTTTAGAGCGAAAAACAAATAGAAAATGAGAATAATTAAAAGATGGAATTTAGTTTAAAAGCGATTCATAAAATTAATGAAACTAAAAACTGATACCTTATTTTTTAAATTATTTAAAATGTGTGTCTGATGTGTGTGTGTGTGAATCAAAAGCTGGCAAAGTCCTTATTTTTTTATATAAGACAACTTTTTTGCATTCAATTTAATATACACGTTACAGAAAAAAAATTGTTTACAAGATAATGCTTAAAATAATGACAACTCATATGTAAAATCAAAAGCTAAACATAATAACAATCAATAGAACTATGTATTGCCCAAAAGTTTTATACATTTCGTTATCCAATAATAATAATAATTATATGATTACAAAAATATCAAATTCAATGAGATCTTACAAATTGAAATAATGAGCGAATCAAGTAAGTCTAATAATATCGATAATAATGAGGTACAACTTTTTAAAAAACAATTTAAACAATTTATACAAAAAAAAAGATTTCATTCTATACATTAAAATTTTGTGGGAAATTATTTCAACCACAAAATTGAATTAAATTATTTTAAGTTATAGATTATCATATTTTAATAATAGATTACACATTAATTTCTAAATTTCGTTATTTTTGTAATATTTTTCATTACCATTAAAGCAATCACTATTTTTGTTTCAAAAGATAAATTTAAAATTAAAATTTAGTTCCGTTACACCTAAAGGCCAATTGTGATTAAATAAACAATAGAGCATATCATATCATCGGACCTGCCAGCATATCGTCACATGTTTTAGTGTATTATTTTGAATAAAATTAATATTTTAAAATTATTAATATATTAAAAACTAAAGAGAAAAGATTCTTTTATACAACAAGCAGAAGCAATAATAATATTTAGGGAAAATGAAACTTAAGAGCGTAAGAAATAGGGCGCTTATTGAATACTAACCTGTTAATCAGAGGAGATAAAACGAGTAAAAAGAGAGGGCTTCTAAGATGAGGGCCTTTGTGTTGTGACCGTATCATACGGCAGGTATCGGTTAGTTGTGGTACGATCTCTTTTTTGCTTTCCAGCAGTACCTGCATATACGCAGTTGGAATTCAGGTAAATTAGTAAAGAATAATTAAAAGCATTAGTACTATGCATTCATTGACAATTATTAACTATTAATAATAATATATAAACTATTTTTATAACTTATTTCAGATTTTTTTCAGTCTCACTTAACATCATTTTTTAAAACGTTTTTAAAACCAAATATTAATTCCGAAATCACCACCAAAATAATATTAATTCATTGCACTAAACAATAAATATATTAAACTTTAATTCTCATTCACTAAAATCATCAGCTATTTTAGCTGTTTGGTGGTTTAAATAAATTAAAAACGGAATTTAATATAAGCTTGAGATAAATATTTCTAACTTTAAACAATAAATAGATTATAAAAGCGAAAAAATTTTATACAATAATTTTAGCGCATAAACGAGTAAAACAATTGATCTATAGTTTAAAAAGTCAATTCAATTATATATATTATATATATACTCATAAATATATTTTTATAGATAAAATAGCTGCCAAAGTTTTAAGGATTTGCAATCATTATTGAATGGCATAAAATAATTTGACACTTAAACCATTTCTTTTGTGTGTTTATTGGTCCCAATTTGAAAGATAGGTTTATATCCAATTTATATCCATTTTTAAAACATTAGCTAATAAATAGATAAAATAATTAAATTCAATATTAACATATATCAATATTTTAGACTTTTAAAATAAAATAATTTTGATTGAACAGTATAAGAAATTCTAATCTGTATGTTAGCTCTCATCCAAAAACATGATTTAACGTATTATAAGTTATACATATAATATTATACCAATATATAAAATTTACAAGTTATACTATGGACCCTATTTCTTAAGAATGCATCAAAATTTTTAGATTAAATGTCAAATTAGTACCGGTTTTGCCAAACATAATTGCAGAAACCTTACACAACAATTGAAGTTTGGAAGCCATTTAGTTTAAAAACAACTTATGCCATAGTGTTCCAAAAATAAAAATTATCACAGCTTTTGGAACCGTAGAAATGTTTTCATTTTTACGGCCTTAAATAAGTACACAATGCATAAGTTGCGAAAAAATTATTAATAATAAAATTCTAATTAACTAAAGTCTAAAACAATTATCGCCCAAATAACCCACCAGAATTGCAAAGACTCTCTAAGTTAGCTGCCGTTGGATATTCGGCTAATAGAGCGGTCGGCGATGTCAGATAATGGGACTGAAAATCATATGGTGTGTACAGCAAACCGGCATCAGCGGGAGAAATGAGCGGTGGAGGTCCACCGCCGTTAATTAAGTGTGCAGTTGTTGTTGGCACTGAAAAATTACGAGAACTAATAATTAGCGGGGCACCCATTGTGCCTTGTGTTGTACGAATTGGCGTCGTCAATGTCACTGGAATCGAGGAAAACGTTTTGTGAAATGTCTCCGCGTCGATACCTAGTTTTATATCAAAAATGTCTGTACAATTTAATTATGGAAATGCGATCGATTATGATATAGCAATCAAAAAATCACGATAAAGGCAGACTAAAAGCCGGGAAAATGTGATTGAATAAAAATTCACATTGAGCACAGAAACGTCGCGCCGAGTTTAATATTGAAGGCGATAGGAGGCCATAGTTCTAAAATTATTCTTAACGTATTATCGCCATACTCAAACGTTCATATGGACGAATTTTTTTACCCCAAAATTAATTTTAATCGAACGCGCGAGTAAGGCATCAATTTTTATAAACCAAAAATAGCTTACTCGACCACTAGTTTCAACAGTTTAGGAGCATTTAGCGTAATGGCTGAATCAAACATATTTGTTATAAAATTCGTATAAATAAAAAATTCACTTTACTCGAACGTTCGAGTATGATGCCAAAATACGTTAATAAAAATTTTAAAAATCCATTCTAAACTAAATTTAATATAAAAAGGACAGCAAATCCTAATGATAAATTTTTTTATTTAACTGATTTATATAACAAACATTTTAATCTTAATCTTAAATATGATATTCATTAGATAACAATTATTATTAACCCAAAAATAGATATAGCCAAATATGCCAGATATAAGCATATTAGAATTGGTTTAATGAAAAGTTTTGGTCAACAGCTTACTAACTTCACTCAATTCACTCAAATGATTTTGAAGCTTTAGTTTAGCGCATTTAAGCTCAAAAATCATAGCGCTTAGAATTACAGCTTCGAGATAAAACATTGTGTCGATTCGTGATTTAATATCTGTCTTCTTTATTAATAAATTAAGCATTTGCTTACTATTTCTTTGGCTACTATCGCGATACGTGCCATTTATTATCGCCAATTCCATTAATTGCCGCTTTTTAAGCTCGTCTTCACCGTCAGTCTGAACAGCCAATCAATGCAAAAACAAAACGTATTAGCATTTTATAAGTAATAGTGTAAATCTAAACCAATAAAAGTAAACTTACAATAGGTATTAAAAGTTTCTTAATCTCTTCTACCGCTCTCTGAATTTTAACATTAGCCCTGTTATTACTATCCTCGACAGTGATGAGTACGTGCAATTTATCATTAAGATGTTCCCAATTTGGTTTACCTCTGTTCTGTTCTTCCTATTAGAAGCCGCGATAAGTTATCAAAACGTTAATGTTTTTGTTAAATTTTCGGTGTTTATATTTAGGAAATTAATCAAAATATTAATAGATTATTTCGACTTACAATATTTATTAACAGAATATCCTGACTCGTTAGTGAAAGTTAGCAAAATAAGAGTTAATCATAAATAGGAATTTTAATAACGTATAAATTCGTCATTTGATTTTAGCGTTTTTCTTAATATTTGTCATAAAAACTTACTTTTTTCTTGTCCCGCATTGAACCTCTTCCGCGAACCATAATTTTACAGCCGGTTTCTTGTTCTAATTGCTTAGCAGTCATTCCTCGCGGTCCAAGTATTCGTCCAACAAAATTGTACTGAAAATATCATCAATTTTTTATTAAAACTTTTTGATTCTCACTTTGTTTAAACAAACAAAACTAATTCGAATGGTAATGACTTACTTCAGGGTGCTCTTCGACGGGAACATAGACCTTCTCCTGACGCGCAACAACGGGACCATCAGCTTCTGGTAAGCTTAGAGGCTTTTTTTCGACACCATTTATTTGAAATAGAGAACTGCGAACTTTGTTGATTTCTGGAAAAATTAGCGAATATATTAGAATATACATTGAATATATTATACATATCATATTACACGCATTTACCTCATTAAATATAATATCATATATCATTTACTATATTCTGACTTTTAAATTTATAATTGTTTGACAAAAAACAAAAATGCGTTCGCAAAGTAACTCACATAAAAGATAAAAATAATGCAAATACCAATAAAAATCATTTTAATATCTGGTTTTAATTCTAAAATCCGCGTAATATATTCAGTACTAATATTGCGCTCATAATTCATAAGTTTGTGCCAACATGTAAACGCAATTAAATTAATATGCATACGTTGTTCGAATACGAGCGACAATAATTTAAAAATTTTTAGTACTAACTGGTTATGTGTTTTTTATGCTCATTATTGTTATTATTATTATTATTATTATATTTTAAGCCTCTTTCTTATTCGTATTTTTTTGATTAACTTTTTTCCAGACCTTATCTTTTATAATCTTTACTGCCAATATATTTTTTAAAATGAGAATTGCATGCAAGGGTTTAGATTACCGTGAAAGTGCACACAACTGAATAACCAGTTCGGACACAATCACACGCTATATTGAAATACAATTTAATCACCGAATATCAAAAATAAGCGCAAAATAAAAAATATATATTAATATGCGACTACAAACAAGTTTTTTATCGCGAGTAATGCATATATTATTTTATAGGTAATAACGCACAAAACAATTTCATTTCCTATAAATGCATTTCTTTTGAAGTGAAATCATTTGACATCTTAGCGGTACGAAAAATTCAATTTTGCCTATAATTTCAAAAGAATTCTTAAAAATAACATCAAAACAAATTTTTTTCGTCATTAGTTAAAAAGATTTGTATTATTTGTTCGTAAAAGTAAATGAAATTTTTTTTCTGCGCTCAATTAAGTTAACAAAACTTTCATTCTAAAAACATAAAAGACTATATAATTATACCCACAAAATGACAAAAATATCTAAATGGAAGTGTACTCTACTTTTTTCGCTAAAAAAGCATTTCGGACTGATATAACAATATCTATACAACGTATTTCGCTCTTCAATCACTACTCTTTTGTGATATCAATTGTTTTCATTGTGGTTAAGCCACAAAAAAAAATCAGGTGTTAAAAATGTAATCAACAAAGCATTAAGCGGTAAGAAAATCAAGTGTGCTGTCGAGTGTGCGACTACCACTTCAATACACAATTTTATCGGAATGATGTAAATGTCCTCTAATCCAAAACACACTTTTCACTATTAGTTACTTACAGTACTGAGCGCAGTCAGTCAATGGGATTATTAGTGGAACTGATAAAAGCGCGTCTTATCTCAAGAGTTTATTGTTATTTAAAAATAAGGAATTACAATACATATTTGATAAAAACGCTTTTGTGGAACGTATAAAGCGATTTGAAATGCATAAGTTTTTTTTATTGTTTACTTAATTGATATCATTAAGCCTATTAAATAAGGTAATAAAAAAATAATTGAAGATTTAAGTAAACGTTTAAATCAAAACCATTTAAAAATTTATAAAAGTGTTTTTTCTTTTATACTCTTATTGGGAAAATTAGATTTATTCGCGAAAGCAAAATAAAATTTTTTGAAAGATATACTGTATTTCCTCAAAATATATTTACAGTTCTAATGTTTTTATAGGATAAATATAAATAAGATTTGTGTTAACAGATAAAATTTGAAATAATTAACGGGTTTTTAAGCTAAACGCAAAAAAACGATAATTTGGAAGAGAAAAAAATCAAAAAATCAGGAGGAAGTGAGTGGTGTATTGGTATTAAATATATGGCAGATCTGTTACGCAAACAGAAATGAAACAGCAATACATTCAATAACCATTCAATACAACCAGAAGACGGGGAATAAACAGAAAAATAAAACCAGTTGCGAACACCTTTACAATGAAGAGACAAATAATTTGACAAAAAAACGCAAACATAGAGCGATACAATAAGAAAGTAGTACTTAAAAAGAAAATATGTAAATAAATATTCTATGTATTGAACGAAAACTAAAAGGCACGCAAATATTATATCTAAAGGCAAAACACATGAGTGGGTGTGTTAACGAAAAAATCTTAAGCTGGCGTTACAAACGGCAACCGAGCAGAAAACAATGCGACATTAAAAAAAACAAAGAGTTATACAAGTATAACACACACATATATACATCGCACTCAATGTGTCCGCAATATTCGCAGTGTGTTTGCACCCAACCGAAGACAAATTAGCCCAAAGAAAGT
>JAQIXJ010003167.1:0-13511 GCA_034700185.1 Phthiracarus laevigatus
TAACTATTTGACCGATTATTTCTAACTAATAATTAACTATTTTGCATCCTTTTTTCTAACTATTTTCGCATCCTTAATTATAACTAATGTTAACGATGGTTTTTCATTTATTTAACCGAAATCACGGTGGTGTAAAATAATAATTTGTATAATTAAAATGTGAAATATTAAACTAACCACTTGATAACTTTTCATTTGTAATAAATGCTTAAAAATTACTTATTAGCCTACATGTTTAAATAAAATTTTTAGCTCACTTTGAGTAGACAAAGTCTAGCTTATGGACTTGACCGTTTCTGCCTTACGTTCATAGTATTATATTACGGTAATAAAGGGGTTCACTTTTATCTTATCTTATATTCATAAAGGGATTTGGTATTTTGTCGTCTTGGCTTAAAAACTAATATATGTGGCCCATGAGGATGCATTATCCTAAAAGTGAGATCTCTTTGAATGTGTGGTTCTTGTTTTGTGTATTGAGGTAAGAATTTTTGAATTGCTAATTTCTATCTACATATAATATTAAAAATTGCTAACGATTTTTCGATAAATCTATATATCATTTAGTTTCAACTTATTAATAATTATAAATTCACCTTTTCAATGATTTTGGTGATTAGTTTAGGGTAAAAATTTAATTTACTCCATTTTAAAGTGTAAAATTTATAAATATTTTGGAATTTTAATCAAAAAATCATTTGGGAAACCACTTTTGGAATCAAATTCAGTGCTAAGATGTAGTAAATGTGACTCTAGTTTTCTATAAAGGCAGCAAACATAACTTAAATTCTATATCTGAGAATGCAAGAATCAAGTTAAAGAGTAAATTTTTTGATTTATCCAGTTATATAATAAAAATGTTTCCATAAATAAGTTATTGCAATAAGAAATTTGCAATTATCATAATATAAATTAAATGAAAATTACACATTCATAGAAAGCTCACCTTCTAATTGGTTAAATGTAAGCATAAAATTTAATCAAATTTAAATATAGATGGATGGACTTAAGGGTTTTTATGAAAGATATGTTGGATTTTTTATGAAAGTGAGCTAAAAATATTTTATAGAAAATAAAGTCAATTTTATTTAAATTATTACACAATATTATGAATAAAACTATTTGAGTTCTGAATATTTTCCTTGAAAAATTAGATTTTTAAAAAGCTATTGATTCTTGATTAGCTATTTTAAAATTTTTAAAAATCAAATATAGGTTAAATTTAGCGTAACTGTTAATGTTATGCTTTTTTTTGTATAAAAATTAAAAAAATAATAATCTCTTAATACAGTATACATGCTGTACATTATGATGGAGTAGAATAACGAGTTGGCTGTTAGTTTTACTGTATAGCGAACAGTTTATTTAAATTATCACATTAAGCACAAATCTCTATCTAATGGTGTTTATGCGTGAAATCAGAAATGTATAACAAGACTCGTAAAGCTGCCGCAGATAAATGGCTGATCCCATAGTGTAATATATTCCTGAATGACTCGCAATGATAACATCTAATATTGAAATTTTGTTTCCGTGAATACGATGAAAACGCAAGCCATTGAGAGTATTGATGGGTTGAAAATCAGATAATAATGTTAGCATTTTATTAGTTGTTATGTATTTGAAAAGTTGATGCGAACGGAACATTAAATTGTGACAACATTTGCCGATTGGTTCTGTATCATATAAATGGGTTTTGATGAATGCGTCTCATAAGAAAACAGTATGAAATAAAAGTTTTTTGGTTGGAAATGCGTTTCAGTGCTTTGCTATCAGTTACATATCTCTATCTCCCAAATTGATGTTTGCGTTACATTCGTTTAGGATCACAATTGCCTCACTTCGGAGATAATATCGCATCAATCGCTTCTATTAAAGGATAGAAACATTACACAAAAATATTGCTGCGGTGTCTCACTAATAGATGAAACAAAGCGATACCACGCTATTATAGAATGATATACCGCGTACAGTGATATACCGAATTTCCAGCTCATTCTAGTGATCGCCCTTTCAGTGCATTCAATGATCCGATGCTTTTGCTTTCCATCGATTCATGCCAAACATTAACTTTAATGTTAAAAATTTTCATAGGGTTAAGCTTAAAACTAATGAATATTCGCGTTGAATGTACGGTATTGTTGTAACTTTATAACGTTTTAGTTACCCCTTAAGGACACAACTGACCCGAATAATAATAAGAATGTGGTTAACCAAATGTCATAAATATTAACTGCTGCCAAACCCCACTAACATTCAATAACGGAACACATGCCTAACTTTCTTAACAATACTTTACATAAATCATATTCGAAACACTAAACACGCTTTAGTTTCGTCTCAATACATTGTAAGTTAATTTTCCATTTATTAATGCGACAATTATATCCAACTTTTGACTACTTTATAATTTTAAAACTTTACTTGTTTTACAGTATTCAACTTAAAGGGAAAATAAGTTTTTAGTTTCAATAATCTGTACATGTATTTTATTACCTAGTTTTTTACGACAAAATTATAATATGATGTAAATGCATAACAACATTAATAACTGGTTAGGAATATATTGACCTGTCATTTAATAGGCATTTCTATTTATTATTTTCAAATGTCTTTTTGTAAAAAACGTATTTATATAATAAATAGTTAAAACTCTTTTCTTAATTATTCTATCAATAAAGTAATAAAAATAGATTGGCAACACTATACAAATGAATAGTCTAAATAAATCTTTTTCTCGGATGATGTTTGAAGCAAATATTTTCAATCCAGCAAATAAAAAATAATTTTTTCAACAATTACTGTATTATGAAGTAATTAATAATAGCCTTGTAGTGATAAAACAAATGGTAGAGATATCAATTCTATTCTGGATTGATTTATAATGAATAATGCAATTAACTCGTAAGTTTTTTATAGCATGCCTTATTTTATGCAAAACACCAGAGTTTTACAGTAATATAGTTTCGGTGATTAATTTAATTGATTAAATTAATTACATAAAATATAAACTAATGTAAACTAATTGTAAAATATAAACTAATCATTTAAACTTAATATATTTCCTTAAATTTTGGAGTTAAAAGATAAAAACTAAAATGCTCTATTCTGTACTGTATAAGCATATGAGGAATTTTCAACTTAGGCTTTACATTTTACCAATTTTATCAAAACTAACTAAATTTACCTTTATTATGCTGTATAGAAAGGAAATACATATAATCTAATATTTATCAGAAAAATCTAAAATTAAAATGTTTTTTATCTTTTTATTTTTATATTAGCCATAGTTGATAATAAAGTAAGGATTTAAGTTTTCTCATGTAAATGCTTATCTTTTATCAACAATAAGAGTAACTGACGAATATGAATATATGACGAACTGCCATAATAACGGCCACAATACTGTGAAAGCTTGTGCATTAGTTTTCGTAGTTTATGTAGTTTTCGGCGCTAGTTTGATAGTTGGTTTATGTATCTACTGTTTAATAACAATTTAAGTTATTTTATAAAAATAGTGATTAATATCAATCAAATGTTGAGATGGCTACTATAACACAAAAACTGATTTTCACATTCATTTTTATAATAATTTTATTGACCGAATAGTTATAAACTATGCTTGGCCGTTATTATGGCCCGTCGTTATATGGCAGTTTACTAATAAGTTATATATAACTTACAAACTACGCTTAACATGGGCTGTACTGTGAGAAAAATTTCTACGTAAAATAGATAAATGATAGAATTTTTTGACCATACTTTCAACATATTCCATTATTTTCTATTATAAATTTTGAAAGCAAATTTTAGAATTGTTCCCATATTACTTAGTTGAATTATTTAATTCTTTAAACTATTATTTAAAAAATATTGAGTTAGTTTAAAACTATATACAAATTAACATTAAAATACACGTATTAAAACTATATTACCTCATATAGTAGTTCTAATTTGTTAAATAAAACAAACACCACTCATTCACAGAAAGTTCACTAAGTTTACTAAAATATTTTTTCAAAATCTAATCAAATATTTTTTTGTAAAATATAGTTAATGTAAATTTAATTTTTATGAATCTAATGCTAGAATTAAAATTCTTTCCAACCAATGATGTGAATTGAAATTAAAAACTTTAAGTTTTCTTGTATGATATAAAAGCGATAGTAAATTTATTAATGATTTTCTTTAATTATATTACATTACATGTAAATGAAATTTAATTATAATAAATGATATTTAGTTAATGTATTGACAATTACTAGAATAGTTCATAAGAATTTAAATTAACGTATGTTTTACTGTAAAAATATTATGAAAATATCACAATAATAATGTAATCATGAAATTTAATTTTTTTAAAATTTTGATATGACTAATATTTTATTATTTAATGGCAACATTTAAAATTATTTGAAACCTTATTTCAAATCGAAATTTATTTAAAACATTTATATTGAGTATTAAAATAAACAGTAATATAGAAAGTATTGGATAATTCTAATGATTAATTAAAAGTTTATTAGTTTCGTTACAGTGAATAGCGATTAAGATAATGTGATGGCAAAGCTAATAAAACGATGTAATGCTTATTTAACATTTAATCCTAATGACAGCAAGTGTGTTAACATTTGGAAAAATAGTTTGCGCTAACAAAATGAAAATTGGCACAGATTTAGTTTAGACGGATCGCGTTTGGCAAAAATCAAGTTTAAATAAGCATGAAATATGTGTGTTGAACAGTTATTTGTTGAACGAATTTATTTGTTATTCGATGTTTGGAGGCATGTAAGGCACGTTCCAGTTTGCAGTATGCCGTTTGGTATCCCATGTAGGCTCTAATCAGATTTACGCATTTGATGCATCAACACCTGACTGCTTCGAATAACAGCCAACTTCGTAAAACTCGACCAATTCTACTGAAAGCACAATAAAGAGCGCAAATGTCGAGTAGAAAGCCTTATGCTTTAAACCCCTTTTGATTGATAGACTCATCAAAAGCTTGTTGGCGCTATAATATATTACACACTTCTCTATGGGTGGTTAGGTTCACGCCATTCATTCAAATAGCTGTTCTGAGTAGTCAAAAGATATTACAACATCAATAGAAAAAGAGAGGAACCAGCGACTCAGACTCAAATTTCATTACTGACTTATACCAAAGACTTAAAGCATCATAAACGCTGTAAAATTCATGAATTTCAAACTGTGATCGAAACCTAATCTTACATTCAATACATACTCTAATACACTAACTTTTTACAAAATAAATTATGCATTCAATTGTTCGATATTATGCTATTTTTGTACCATTTAATCTAATTATCGATTTATAGCTCCAATAAATATCTATAATTAATGCTATTTTGCATAACTCTTTTCATTGTTTAATGGCCTAATCTAATAATAAAGCAGTAAATTTTACTTCAGTCGCCTCCACCTAAAATTTGCAACTACCAGATTAAACACTATTATATCCCATTCTTTTGTTTATCAGTGCCTGTTATTTTTCATAAATAAGTTATATTTGAGATGACTTCGGTAATTTTAATTGTTAATTAATAAAATATCAGCGCTTTATATACAAAATAAAATATAAAAATATGCAAAACTTTTCTTAGTGTAAGGACTTGTGTATAGAGTATTCAATTAACTATATTTTTAAGTATAATTATAACGATTTCAATAAAATTGAGTTTAAAATAGAAATAATCAATCATTTATATTTTAAATACAAATAAAAATAATAATAATTCTAAATAAATTTATTAAACATCAATTAAATAATCATGAAACTACACTTTAATTATAACATCAATAAAACAATTATTTGAAGTTTTAAAGTTTATAATGTATTAAAAAATACTCAGCAATTATGAATTATTGAATTATGAATTACTTGGAAAGTCTATTAATTTTATTTTGATTAATCGCCAGAATTATTTAAATTTGATACGATATTAATGGCAATAAAGTAATTTCAAACGAAACAAATGTACAATTTTAACATTAGTAATCTGTAATTTGAATTTTATGACAGTTGGCTCAAAGTTTTATATACGGCAGTATAGAGTTATATTTAATGGCAATGAAATAGAAATATGTTTGATAATCTATAGCCATCAATGAAAAAGCATTTTGCTTATAATGGCAATAAAAGCAATCGATTTCATGGTGGCATAGAAGGCATATAACAGACTAACAGTCGTTTTATATCATTGTCCTCTCACACAAATAAGAAAATATTAGTGGCATAATGCCGGCTAATAATGCTTTGAGGAGTTGGTGAGGAATTGTCAAGACATGGTGAAGAATGCACTTTTGTGTTTTTGTTGCAGAGGCAGAGCAATTAAAACGAATGATAGTGCCTGTGCCGCTGCTATAGCAGCACTACATGTTATAAAATCAAAAGCGCATTCAACCATTTGTCATAAAAGTTAAGGCTCTGAACATGTTTCAATGCGAGAATCTCTAGTTTTACTATTTATCTCCATATACAAAACATATTAGACTTAAATATATATAAATGTATATATAGCTTATATATTTGAATTATACAGTGCTTATCCCCTATAGTGCAGAATAGCAGGTTATTTAGCATGAAACTGCAGTACTAATTTATTTTATGATGCCGGCACTATGTAGTGCCTATCATACAACTTAAGACTAGCTAAGTAGTGGGAGTCGAACAGCATTGCAGACACTTGGGAGACAATACAATCTAGTCACATATCCATCCATAGTGTGCTCCAATATTATAGTTAATATGAGTTAATATGGCTAATCTATATTAAAATTATGCAATCATTATATTAATATAGATGACATTTCTGCCATAACAATGTTGTATGAAAAAAGTTATGGTTTTCATGTCCAATATCTATATAACATTAGTAATGCTCATTTTCTACTGGTTTAGACACTAATCTTAAATAGAGAATAAACATTATTAGCCATATATGATGCCCGTTATGGCGTACGCTATCATCAATCTGTATCTTTATTGCTGTAAGCAATGCCTTAATAACGACAAGTCAACATCAGAGACAACATAAGACAACATCGCAGTATTAGCGATAAAGAGTTTTGGGATCCAGTATTGGGTGTGCACTAACTCTATGCTAAAACATTTGATTGGTTTGCGAGGAAGTCCTGCGCTTTTTATGATTTGCTTTGGGTTACACGTGCACAGCATTAAGAACCCTTTTCATGGCACTTATCGAGCGAACCATTTGCCTCGCAATCCGCAATTAAGGTCATATAATTGTCTGATGAGTGTTCTGTTGTGTTCGAACCCAAAAACCAATATCGAATAGCAAATGCAGTCATCATTTAGAATAGTGGACATGCATCACAACGTGAAGAAGTCGAACGAAATCAATGCCAAATTAAATGATTTAAATCATCATAATCAACATTTTAATGAGAAAACTAAAAAAAGTAAGTCATTTATATACCGTATTATATAAATTTATAGGTTTCTAATAAATTATAATTATCATTTTTTCTGATAAAAACTGGCAAATATAATTGCATTTCGATGTGTGCCAACGTCTCAACCAAACTTTATCTAATATTTTAGAAATTAGAAAAAATCTCTAATTTTTTGGGATAAAAAGGTTAAGTGTTCCCAAACTAAATGTTTGGATTTAGACTGAGCCGTACTTTTAACAATTTGCTATTTTTAAAATTATATTCTACATGTAATTACTTTAAAGTTATATTAACTAAATTATGTTAAATTACGCTTTCACTTCTTTAATATATTGAATCATTGAATCATGTTGAAAATTTGACGGAAAAACTGAATAAATAAATAAAGTAATCATCACTAATCAACCCAATAAAGTAATCAATAAATTTGTTAAAATTTGTAATACTATTGCAGAAATCAAAAAACAGAATGAATGACTTCTAAATTTATTAATATCTTAATAAATTCTTACGAATTAAATTAAATTTTGTTTTTCAAAAAAATAAAAACTAAAATAAATGAACAATGGATTTCCGTATTAACTGATATATAGCTAAATAGTTAATTAAACGTCAACGTAAAAGTTATTAAAGCTAACAGCCGTTAAAGTATTTAGAGTATTGAAAATATTTTCATCCTATGATTATTTCAAATACAGTACTAATTGCTTTCTAGTGTAATGCGATTATTTTACTGTCACTACAGTAATGAAAGTAAATACTATAAAACTGTTGTGAAGCGATAGCATTATCCAATTAAGTGCCCAAAAAGAAATATCCTAAGAACAAGTAATGTTGTTTCTAAGAACATCTCAAAGCACACCACACCTGAATGCTTGGGTGGTCGGAGAGATGCGCTTTATTGTTGGTAACAGTAACAGTGCCAATACAGCCAATGGCTATATCCCTGCAATTTAGTGATCACTCTTTTTTTCATTACATTTAAATACATTTACCAGTATACTATACTATAGAGTGCTAGTGTCACTTCTTTAACTATTACACCGGATATTTATCGCAGCGATGATCACCTACGGAAATCGGGCACACTTCCAACTCGTGCCTAAAGAATCCAAACGCATTAGTAGTAAAGCATTTTTGCCCATCAAAAATATGCGATGCCTAATGCTATACTCTATCCGCAGATAAATGGATGCTATTAGACCCGTCTGTATACATGAATATTCGTTTTAGTTAAGGCGTCTTCAATTAACTAATAATGGCGATAATGCGTACTGTTATGCCAGTTACTAAGTTTTTAAATTGCGTTAAACTTTTTAACGCCAGGCTCTTAAGTGGGTCCTAATGTTAGTCATTAAATAATTATGTTTCACTTTGACATAACCGTATACATCAACGCGTTTTATTTATATCCGACAAATATAGGCGACACGACGAATGGTGTTCACCAGCAAAACACTATTTCAAACCAAGACGCGGCTGCTATTAGAAGATACAGAACTGCTTTTACTAGAGAGCAATTGGCACAATTAGAGAAAGAATTTTGCAGAGAAAACTATGTGTCCAGACCTCGAAGATGCGAACTCGCGTCTGCTCTCAATTTACCTGAAAGTACTATTAAGGTAATTGTTGTTCTCATTTATTATTACTACAAATCAATTATAAAAGTTGAAAGAATTTGCATTTGTATTTCTAATTTGCAGGTTTGGTTTCAAAATAGAAGAATGAAGGATAAAAGGCAGCGAATGGCGTTAACGTGGCCATACGCTGATCCACATTTCGCTGCATACATGTTTGCTGCAGCGGCCACAGCAGCCGCTTATGGTCACCAACCAAACGCTAATTATTGGAATCGAGCGGCAACTGCGGTGCCATATCAGGCCACATCCTATATGGTGATGCGACCAACAGCTCCTACTATGGCCACAACGCAATCTGCATTCTTGTCTTCATCGGTCGGTGTGGCGCGAAATAGCGAATCATTAGTCACAAATTCGTGCTGCAACTCATCAGTGTGTCGCGGATGCGCTTCACCTCAAAATGTTCTTCACTCTTCACTATCGCTTAGCAGAACAGCACATTCTCCTGAAATTAGTACAACAAAGCCATTGTTTCAACCATATAAATCTGATTTAGAAAAATAAGCAAATCTCATACTGTAAGATCTAGTCTTCCTATTTTACTATATTTTTATTATTTCCCCATTATTAATATTATTATTAACTTTATTAATTTAAATTTATTAAATATTAAATGTAAATACGATGTTAAATAATTACTAAAACTACCAAATCATTAGTTAGAAAACTATCGTATTGGCGATTACGAGTTAAAAGCATTGTACATATAGGTTCTAAATTGTCACATAACCAAAGTTTCCGCATAGTTATCGCCAAAAGTAATGAAAACATTATTTAGGGTCAGCATTATAAATACATTTTTGTTCGCTTCTTTCACCGAATATGATCTCTTTGTATTTTTCGCGTATCGTATAGGTTTTTAAACATCAATCATAATAAAAAATCATTAAATTTTTTGTATTCAAATTGCGTTTAATTCTACAAATTAATACACTGTAACTTATGAACGATGTTTCGCACACTTTTTTCGTATAACAGTGAATAAATTTACGTTTTAAAATCATTACTGTAAAACTCACACATCTTTATTATTTATTATTACCTTATTATTTAATTTAAAAATTTTGATTACACGCAGTAAAGTTATGCAGTAATTGGCGTTTGAAATAAGTCTTATCATAAACTATTATTTTCTAACTTTACAGCAAAACAGCAGGAAAATCAGCTTTAGAATTAAGTTATAATAGTAAATTATTATTTCTTTCACATATAATTATATATAAATACAAGTTCCTTAAAATATAGTTGTTTGATGATAGACTTCGTTAGATTACTAGAAATAACTTGACATTAGCGGAGTATTATGAAAAATCAGTACTTATCTATGTAAATAAGTGATGGATATTGTATAAACATATTTAAAGGTTTTTTCGCAAAACAAGACATATTAAAGAAAACAGTGTTTAGAGCCCCTCTATAAGCATCTATAAACTGTCATATTTGACACGTTGGTGGGAGTAAACTCGTTAAGAACTTATTTACTATGATAGCACTGCACATAATTTTTGCATTTTGTTACCACAAATCATATCTTAACTCGTAAGCCTACATTGACTTTTATTGACCCAATGTGTAATTTTTTTTTAATAAATACATAACTTGTTAACAAACTGTTGTTTTAGCTCAACATTTTGCGTGAATGTTTAATTATTAATTAAAGTTACGATAATTTTCGAAAAACTAATTGATACACAATATATATAATATATATATATATAATTTCAATGCGCGAAGCATTTACAAGTATAATAGAAAAGCAATTTGTTAGCCCTATATTGAATAAAACTTTTAAACGAAAACATAATATATTGTATAAATTTATTACACATTAACTAATATCAGTATCGAATAGCATTGTAATGTAAATAAGTGTCAAGTATATTAAAATGGATTATAAATCGTTCCATCATTTTGAACTTACTATATTGTCAGCCGCAGGTGCGACACAAAAAAGATTATTTTTGCCCGTCTACTGATGAATTGTCCTCTCGAGATCACCTAAAACGCCTGCGAACACAGTATTTACTGCAGCCATTATATACACTTTCCATACTTTTCCAGCCTTTGTACTGATCAATCTTTAATCACTATTGCATCTAAATCCCAAACAATTTACTATTCAACTCAATGGTCGTTATCAACAAGCGTTAATTTTATTTCCCGCTCACTATCACCTAAATCTGGTTAATATTGCTTTTTTATGTGATCTACTGTATATCTCATGTCTCTATATTACTAGCGATAAACACAATTTATTTTTTAAATATAGTTTCCATATTGTAATATCTAGGGCTTTAAAAATCTTTAGAAATTTAGAAGTTAATTAAAAATGAGTAATAGTTATCAAACTCTATACGAAAACCTTTAGGTTATGATAAAAAAATTATTTTAAAATTAACTTAAAAGTAACAAAATTCCAATGAAAGTGATTGTTATTTTTTGAAAAATTCTTTCTTCTGATTAAATTAATACGAAATTTTATAGAAAGAGTTTAGAAAGTTTTAGATTAAATTAAAATCGTTAGATATATTTTGAATCGAAAGTTATGTGTAAATTCGTCAAACAAATTTAATATCTACAATGTTTAATAAGGAGTGATAACTAAAAATCTGGACTGAGTTTTTCAGTTTATACATAAAAATATATTATAATTATAGAATCAAAAGTAGTAAACAATTGTTCAAATAAACTTGAAGTGTGAACCTTTACCTCATAATTTTCCTATATTTAAATTAAGAATTTAAACCATTACAAAAACTAGTCTGAACAGCAATCTTTTAATTTTCTTGTAATTCATTTTTCTTATAAAAGTACAATTTTCTAGACCTAAAGGATGATTACTCATATCACTATAAACCACTTCGATAATTTGTTGAGGCACAAAATAGAATTTTTGACTTAAAAGAAATTCAAGAAGTTTTGTTGAAATGCTAACTAAACTCCATCGAGTATGATATCATTATATTCAAATCAAAGATATTAATATAAATAAATCATTCGAGATAACTTGGAATCCTTTTATTGAAAATTAAAAAGCTAGAAACTCTGATAAAGCACTTAATTTAAAATATACCGTAAAAATGAAAAATAATAGAACTTTAAATCAAAAATATACAGAAAATTAATTCGAAATTAACCAAATTTACATATCAAGATAGAAATTAGATTAAAATTTACAATAAGTGTTAATAAAGCAAAAATCTATAGAAATTTATTTCATGATAGACAAAAAAATTAAAAAACTGCTGTCCTGACTATTTTTAATCAATGGTTTAAATTCTTATTTTAAATATATGAAAATTAGGTGATTAAGATTCGTTCTTCAAGTTCATTATATTCAACAAAGCAAGGTTATAAGATTTAATTGTATAATTATAATTAGAGCGCTTCGTTATAAGATAGGTGGTGATCGGTAATGACCGCTGCCATCAAAAATTATTTACCAGTAAATTTGCTCTTAATATCGATAATTACCGGAATAATCATATTTATAGTTTATAATAGCATGTAAAATACATGTTTTATAGGCGTCATTTTATAATTTCTAATATATTATTGGTAATAGTTTAAACTTAAAAAAATGAATCCAAAAATTAAAAATCTAAAGAATTAAACAAAAAAACTCACGATAAATTGATAGTTATTTGATAAAAAATATTAGAAAATTCAAAAATACAAAAATACATAAAATTTTATATTATATTTTCTTTTATAAGTTAAACATTATGTGAAAAGCAGATGAATTCAAATACCCTAAATTCCTGAGGATAATCCGCACCTGTGCATTGTCCGCATCTCGAAAAAAGCAGAAAACGATAGATATTTTAAAAGATTGTCCGCATCCTATGTATAGTCCGCACTTGGTATACATAAATGCTGTTTGATTATAATATGTACATTTTGTATGCACCTAATTTAAGTGTTATTGTTTATTTTTGTTTTTATACATTTTCATGGAAAATTTTATTAGATTGTCCGCCATCACTATATAGTCCGAACCTTCCTTTTTAAAATAATTTTATCATTTTTCAATAGAAAGTCCGCGGACTATCCACAGGAATTTAGGGCACAAATCACATTATTATTGATGCATTATGGTATATGCCGCTTTAATATTTAAGATGAATTTTGACAATTTTGCTGAATTTTGACTAAATTTTTGACCATTTTTAGCCTAAAAATCACTGTTTTTACAACAAATAGCGGCATATTCCACTTTAATTTTTAATCATATTTTGTCATTTTAGCCTTATTTTGCCCATTTTGGTCAGTTTTTGGGTCTTTTTTTTGGTTATTTTAAGCCTGATAATCACGTGTGGCCCTCTGTGGTGTAGTGGGTTAACGCGTAGTTCACCCACTATAACCTGTGAGCAATGACATACGTTAGGTTCGAGTCCAGAGTGCGTTTGTACTCTGTCTCATCCTTTAGTCGGAGTT
>JAQIXJ010003168.1:0-13507 GCA_034700185.1 Phthiracarus laevigatus
GAGTGAAAAATGCAAAGTTACGCAAACAGACCAAATACAATTGAAAGGTTTATTGGAAATTTTAAATGAATAAATAAAGTATATTAGTTTTATTTTACACGTTAGGGTGCGAAAGATCATCCAAACTATTATTGATGGGTGTTCTATCATTTGGTTGCAAAACTTTTAAAGAGCATCAAAAGGAGTCATGTGTTTGTGTTAGGAATGACGAACTTTAACAAATTGCTATATTGTATACAAAAATTCTATCAATTTTTTAGCAATTTATTATTATTATAACTGCCATACTAATTGTTTTTAATATTTCCTGTTAATTTGGGCAATTTTATACATGATATTTAAAGTTATCAAAATGTTTGTAAATTTAATACTTTAAAACTACAGGTTTAATCAAAACTATAGTCAATCACTAATAAATAATCTTCAATGTCAAAAAATCAACTGTAATTAAGTTTCCAGTTTGGTTTTAACTTGTAAATACGGATATTTTCAAATCCAGAATACTATTCTTTATATTATTTGAAAGATAGTTAAGATAATACTATGATTACATCGTTAGTGTATAACAAATGCATGTCCTATTATGTGCTAACAATTATAATATTAAATAGACAAAAGTCGATATGGATCTGACTGTCTGTCTGTTCATCTGTCTGAGTATGACTTTTTATGCATAACTGTGTGATTACGAATGAGAAACACATCCCTGACTCCACCCGATTCATTTCGGACCACGCCTAACCCATTTCTACTAAACCCTAGCCATTCCAGACGCTATTCGAACCATTAGAGACCCCACACAGCGTGATTTTGAACACAACCCGACCAATTCCAGACTTTACCCGACCGATTATGGATCACAACAGAACCACCAGGATCCCACTTGTACCATTCAAAGTCCACCCTCCGGATCCACACTTAGTAAGCTCACTTTTTAGAGACAAAAGCGAGCTCATGGTTTTGAGTATGTCCGTCCGTTCGTCACTTCTCGTTTCCGCACTAACTCGACCAATGAATTTAGCACGTATTTTATACTCATTAATTTTGACATGTTAGAATACTCTAAACTAAATATTAATTAAAGTAGTTATTGAAGAAACTTATTAGCTTAGATTAAAATATAAAGAAAGTTTAAAGGCCTCTATGAACGTGTCGTTCTTGTTTATGTTATAATTCTTTAGGTTAATATAGTCATTTTAGTACGATAGGAGACTTTTTATAACTTTATCAAATTTTTTTCGATTTATTTTTTATTTTTATTGTAAAAATACATTGTTATGTAATTTTTTTGACTTTTTAGTTTTATCATTTTTTATTCTTTGTTATTCTCTCATTGTTTTTTCAAAAAATGTTAAACAACAAAGGTGTGCCAAACTTTGAAGGTCTGGACAGGGTCTCATTTCTGATTTTTCCAAGGGGAGGGGGTTGTCAAACTCATTGGATTTAAGCTACAATTTTTTTCTTTTTCGGCAAAAGTGTCATTTTCATGAAAAATTTGCCATTTTATGACTTCAAATCTTTATAGGAAGGGGTATACCCTAACCAGCCCCTTCTACCCTGTAAGCAACAATAAAATAAGTTCTTTTGGCGTAAAGCTTAGAAATTAACTTTCTAATTCACTAATCTGCTAATCTTATGTACACAACTATTCACTTAAAAAATATTTGAATCAAAGTAAGCGCATTACTTATGTTCATTCTTGTTTTATCTTACTTTCCAAAAGCAGTTCTAAGTATCGGTTTGTCTTTCTATGTGTCTGTACGTCTGTTCATTTTTTGTTTTATTTAAAGGAATTTCTCCTATTCCTTATATTAATAATGGGATTTTGGACGTCGAAATTATGATAATTTAGGTCAAAATTATGGTATAAATTTTCGAAGTTCTTGTTATATTGCCAAACATTGATTTTATTGGCATATGTTATTTTTCGCAAATACCGTATAGAACCTGGATTTTAGCGGTTTATTACGATTTTCGATCCTGAATTTTAGTAGCATATACTGTTATTACTAAACTTTATATAGAACTAAATTTTTATTTACTTAAACCTGAATAATAATAGGTGAATATTACGTTATTAATGGCATATGCTGCTTAAAATGAAGTTTTACGAACAACAGAGATATAATCAAAACATTGAAAGTAATAAGGGAATATGTCGTATTAAATCAGATCTCTTAAATTTTAAACTTTTGATTATAATAGAGGAAAGCAATATTTTTCATAAAATAATATAAAGAGGGCGAGCGACAATATTCTGAAATTATCTTAACAGAGTCGGATATTATGACCGATTCGATCTTCTTTAATATTTATATTAAAATATTATAAAAATATTCTATAGTAGTTCTTTTATCTTATTTCAAACAAATCAAGCGGAATCAATCTAAAAAATTAGTCTAAAATCTAACATATTTTTAGCATTGTCCAATTTTACATTGTTAGGGTGATTGTGGAGGTGGACGTTCGAATGCGAATTCGCAGTATGCGAATGGACGTGCTGTTATGATAATTTCATGATATTTATATTTTCTAGCGAGCGATCTATAATTAATATAACTTGAGTTATTTCAACTAAAAATATTTATTGATTATAGATTTTTAATTATGCTTTAATTTTATTTTAAAAAATTAATATTGATAAAAGTTTCAAATTTGATTAAGAATTTGTTATTTTTGCCATTATTCCCCATTTTGTTGTAAATTTCTAAATGAAAAAAAAATCGAATCAAAAGTGAAAATTTTAAACTGAAAAAATATATTATTATTACGTTTCATTTTTAAAACATTCTAAAGAAATCAATTTTTTGAAAAATCATTATACTAAAAAACCATTTAAAAAATTGATTTTTATTATCGAAAAATTTGCTATCAATTTAGAACTATAATGCACTATTTTCTACAGCTATCGCTAATCATTATTGTATTAACGCATCATTTCGCTGTTACGTTCAATACCTTTGATCAGGTGAGCAAAATCTATGGCATAATGGGTGACCAGCTTACTACATCATAGACTTGTTAAACGTAGAAAATTTCATGAGAGTTTTACGAGATTTGATTCATTCTAATGTTAATTCATAAGATAATAGTTGCTTAATCGTTAATTAGATCCAATAAAATAGTATTTTCGAAATTATTTTATTTAATATTATCTTATATGCTGATTATCTCATTGTCATTAATCGTTAATTAGACCCAATAAAATATGTTAAGAATTATCTACGTTTAACCAAATTATCGGATTATTTAAAGATTTATTATTTGTTTATAAAAAAAAATATTGTACTCAAGTATTTAAGGAATTTGTATTTAAAATAAATGAAATTATAAATAAGTAATTGTTTGTAATAACTAATATTGTGTAATTAGAATTTAAGTGTTTATATAAGTATTTCTATGCCTATGTAATTCAGTGTTTGTCGAGATGTAGCTACAAGTCTAATGTGTTGTGTGTGTAACTTTAAATGTTAATTAAATCTATTAAAATTAATAATTATAAAATTCTGTTGACTTCAATATTATAATTATACAAATTAAACTTCAATTGTGATATCATTAGTTGTATCGCGAAAGTAATAGCTTTGATTTCAGAAGTATTTAAAATAGAGTTTTTTATTTTGCTCCATAACATACTAACGCATATATTAGTTAAAATTTTAATTAATCAAAATTTCAAATCAGCTTCGAGTTAATTAATTTAAAAATCCGTGTTCTTTATTGTTATTTTTACGCGATTTGTGTGAATCAGCAGACTTATAATATACGGTAAGCTTTTGAATAAAGACAGGAAGATTTACAAAAACTTTTAATATAAAGAAAAAGACATTATAGTTTAACATTTAAGTAAATTTTAAAAAGCAATTAATCATTGATGTACGACTCAAAATATATTTTAGTTCATTTAGTAAAACGATTGCTACCTAAATTTACTCATAATTTCTCCAATTTTATCCATTTTTGACCCGATTTTGATTCAATTTTGACCATTCATGGGCTGAACATGTTATCGAAATGGCGAAGAGAGAACAATGTTATCATCACTGTAATAATGGTTAGATTTGTTAACCTATTTGTTAGATTTTGTTTGCAAAACATTTAGAGCACCAAAACTAGTCATGTGTATGGGTTGGCAATGAGAACTTTAATAAATAATTTTATGTGCAAAAAGCCTATCAACTTTTACCAATTAATCATTATTATTATACTTCGATTTAATTTATTTTTGAAACTTTTTAATTTTGTTAAATTTTGATTTTATTTACGTTCAAATAAATTTAACAATTTTCAATACGTTTCTAAAAACAAACCATAATATGGTTACAGATGAATACATTATATATTCATGAAAACATCAAAAGCGAAAATCTATACCTGTCAAACTAATTGTTTTTAATAATTCTTGCAAAAATGTATAAAACACACAAAAGAACGGCAAGTGAAAGAAAGCTAATCCGATCTCAACCCAAAAAATTATTGATTAATATTGATAGGTATGCATGTCACAAAATTTTTATTAAAATTTGAAAAATAATTACAATATGCTGAATAACCGTTGCCTTTGACATTATTTTTATTATATAAAGAAACACATTGTTGTAATTTCAAATTACAACTTAATTTACTTAAATACTAATTACATCTTTATTCACATTTTCAATATATATTAATAATTACTAGAGAGTCAAAATAATAGAATTTATAGCATATAAAAATAACGCTATAAATAGCATTAATAAATGACCAAAATAGCACTTAAAAATAGCATCTATAATTTTTAAAAATTTCTTAAATGTTAAAGTACGGTATAATGTCTTTTCTTTTATATTAACATTTTTCTAAATATTCCTTAGTTCATTTTATAATGAAATTTTAAAATTTTTTGAAAATTGTGGTATACTGGAAAAAAGTATGAAAAAGGGTTTTCGACAATTTTTTCGATTTCATGAAAAATAGCATTTATAGCTTTTATAGCATTTATAGCATTTATAGCATTTATCATTAAAAATAGCAATAGCATTTATAAATAGAGCTAAAACTACTCCAAACTATGTAATTCGCGCGCATATAACAATTTTATACTTCGAATTTATGAAACAAAAAAGTAGCACTTGCTATATTTTTGACTCTAATAATTACAGAAAGAGAAATTATTGAAGTTCCTATTTCACATATCTTTAGTCTAAATGTCATTATTAATATACAGGGTGTCCCAGAGTGTGCCGGTCTGGGGGGAGTTTAGTTTCCGACTTCAAAATTTAGGGGGAGGTCAAACTACTCGGATTTAAGCGACAATTTTATTGCCATCGGACAAAATAACATGAAAAAAATTTTCCCCCATAGAGATGTCATTTCTCATTTTTTAGGTGGGGGGAGTCAACATTTTGAGAAATCATGGGGGGTAACCCCCTCCAGACCCCCTCTGGGACACCTTGTTAATATATATTGAAAATGTGAACATATTAGCACACCGATATGAAAGTTTTGATTAGCCTTGATAGTGCTAAATGAATAATCGTAAAAACCGCTTTATACAATGGCGTATCCAATTCGTAGTGTAGTCATTATCATAGTGTTCCAGAGTGTGACGGTTTGGTGGGAATTTCGGACTTTTCAAAATTTTAGAGGGGGTCAAACTATTTGGATTTAAGAGACAATTTTTCTGCCATCAGACAAAAAAAAACATTTTAAAAAAATTCCCCATAGAGATGTCATTTTTCATTTTTTAGGTAGTTGGGTTCATCTTTTCGAGAATTTTTTGGGGAGAAGTAACCCCTCCAGCCCCCTCCGGGACACCCTGGTCATTATAAATGATACGAACTCATTTAAAAACTTTCATATCAGCGTTTCCTATAAGAAACCCTAGATTTGTTAAATCTAATATTTGATACGCAATCATTTAAGAAAATAAATTGGCATATTTTACATATTAATTATATGTATGAATAATAAATGTTAGATTAAATTTTATCAGTATATTTAAAAAAAAAGATTTAAAACTTATTTATTTTTCAAATTAAACTCCAAAATATTGTAATTATACAATTAAAATGTCAATTGTGATTTCATTGGTTGTAACGAGTATGTAACTAATTAGTTTTAATATGTTTTTTAAATCAAGTTTTTAATTTTGTTCCATAACTTTTCATTAATTTTAAGTTTTAATTAATTTTCAAACTATTAATTTAAAAATACTCTATCCATTAGTATTATATTTATATGATTTGAATGAATCGGCAGACTTACAAATTGCTCAAATCGAAAATGTTACATTAAAGTCATGTGGTCTGAAATCATTCGATTCAATACCGCCGAATATAAGCACTTGCTTTCGGTGGCATAAAACAATTGTAGAACAGATAGCTTTGAGTAATATTAAACATGGAAGATACGCTAAAGAAGGAGAATTTCCATATACTGTGTTAATAAAGCACAGACGGTAATAGAAATAAATATAAATATTTAAGTTATAAATTAAAGCTCAGTCTAAGTTACAAGAAATAAAATGCAATATCTTATATTAATAAAACATGATCTGATCAATCCAGTATACCAGTTACATAGCATTTCTTATGCAGTGAATGGTAAAACAATGTGTAACTGAGATAGGATTAGTTCGGGTTTGATATTAATAAAGAATATCTAACAAATAAAACTATATTTGTTTCAGCTATTGGGGACTGCAAACGGGCACGTGTACCGGTGCGCTATTAAATGAGTTATGGGTAATAACTGCGGCTCACTGTATAAAAGGGTAACTTTTTATTATTTTTTTAAATTGAAATTAAAAAATATTTGTTTAATAGTTTCTCTGACGACCAAATAAGAATTTTTCCTGGAATTACCGCTTATGTTTCGAATTCGAATTATCACGCTGTTTATAAAACAATCATACACGAAAAATATAGTGATGATAGGAATGGAATGGAACATGACATTGGTTTGATAAAATTATCGAGTAAAGTCGATAGAAAACGCTATAAAGCCAATGGTGTTTGTTTGCCTGGAAAAACATTTAATATTGAACCGAAAGAGATGGCCGTATTTTCCGGATGGGGATTCCTTAATGATGACGAAGAAAATGTTATAGCCTTGAAAACGGCAGTTATTAAACTAAATCATTATGGACAAGTAAAGGAACTATCATTCGTAACCACCGCTATTGTTGACGGAGCTGTTATGTGTTCGGTACGTATACTGTAACAGAATGTTCGTTTGTATTGCGATTCATTTCTGAGCGTAATAAAAAGGTTTTAAGCTTTTGTTAGTACTGTTATGAAGAGCCAGAAATATGTGTGATATACAAAAATAACGAATAAATTAAGGGAAAAAATGTATGGCATGATTAACGCGCAGGTCGTAATTATTTATATTAATTTTGTAGACCGTCAAAATTTCACGGTGGTTGTACGATATACGCCAGTATTGTTGTAGAAAATAATTATTTTATTATTCAAACAATTATTGTTGTAAAAAATACGATAAAAAGTAAATCAAAAGACTAGTATTATATATACTTATATACAAAGTATACCCACTTCTAACCTTACCAAACATAACCAAACCAAAACCTAAACTAACTTAACCTAACATAACATAACATAACCTAACATAACTTAACACAATCTAACCTAACCCAACCTAACAAAAACCTAACCTAACTTATTTGAAATGAATCTAAATTTAATTTGAAACAGCGCGCGTTTTAACTCATTAAATGATCTACAATAATGAAATATTTTTTTAATTCAGTTTTTTACAACAATAGTGGCGTATATCGTACAACACCCAATTTCACATTAATACAACTAAAGAAGTAAAAATTAAAACGCGAAGCGGTTTCAAAACACTAGTCTTAATTACTGGAAGGTTTTATAGATTCTTTAATTTTTAGAATTCAATTTTACATTGTTAGGGTGATCTGGAGGTCCGCTCGTGCAGTATGTGAATGGGCGCGCTGTTATCATTGGAATTTTGGCTTCCACTCAAAAAAAAGTCAAAGAAGATAAGTGCGGTGATGTGACTGCAATGCTATTTATTAGTATTCCATATAATTTAAATTGGATTAAATACAATATACTAAATAATTCATGATTGTTTATTTTGTAGTGTTAGATTTATTCTTATTTAATTAATATTGAAATGTTGAGTTTTTATATACTAATAAACGTTTCGGTACAATCCATAAATGATTCACAATATAAAGTACACTATCTTTAGTACTATTTCTTTGATTTGATATTGTTGAAAAATCTATTATTGTTGTATAATTGAGTTTTAGTTATGCATTAATTTAGTTTTAAAAATCATATATGAATAAAGTACTCATTCTTATGTTTTTTCAATTATCTATAAAATAAATAAGAGAGGAATTGAGATTCGTAATTTATTAATTTCAATTAAGTTTCATTTTCAATTTTGATTAAGATTTGGTATTGGTGTCTATAATCCCCATATTGTTGTAAATATTAACTGTTATTGTTAAACTTGAATACAAACAAATCTACGTTCAGATTATACAGTATTTCATTTCTAATCTGAATTATAAAATCTTTAAAAATTTCTTGATTTTTTTGTGAAAACACTCGAGTTTTATAGTTATAAATTTCTTACTTTCAAATTTAACTATGATTAAGTTTTAGGTTGATATATGATGATATAGTTTCAATTGACTCAATAGTTTTAATCGTCAAAATGCACGCATTTATTAAGCATTGAAATTAAATATTGATTTAAAAGTGAAAAACGTTTAAACGAAAAAAATATATTATGATTACTGTTCAGATTTATTATAATATTTAAAACGTTCTAAAGTGTTAATATTTTTGGCACAATCGTTCTAATAATATAAACATGTAAGGAACATTCATAGAGAGCTCACTTTTCTTAGGTTAATGCCTAGTTATGTAACAAAAATATAAGTTTCTCAACAAAGATATAAAATGCAAAATAAGTTTATAAATTAATGAAATAGGTGAAATCACATTATTATAAATTTTGGAACAGACAAACAAACAGACGGACGGACGGGCATTGTCAATACCATAAGCCCTCCTTTTTTATAAAGTGAGCTAAAAAATTGGCGCATCATTTTGCTGTTGCATTCAATAGGATTGATGAGGTTATTCAAAATTGATGAATGAACTGATCATGTTATCGAACACGCGATGGGAGAAAAATGTTATCATCACTGTACCAATAGTTAGATTTATTAACCCATTGGTTACATAACAAGTATGGACTAATTTATTGTTTAATAAGTTAGTCTACATAATTTGAAAGACGAATTTTGGCCAAATGGTTGCAAAAATTTCGGTTTAGTGTTATGCAAGCAAAAATCACTATAAATTATTTACCCAATTTTACAAACTAAACTTTAATAGATAAAGAAAAATGATCTTTCGGTCAAAGAAATGAGCGAATGTTGCAATCATCACCAGATATGCTATCATAAGTGTGGCAGTGATAAGAATGAGTGCGACAAACAGTTCAATTGCTTGAGTGAAAAATGCAAAAAAAAAACACCAAAAAACGTAAGTGAAAGAAAGCCAATCTGATCCTAAATTCAGAAAATTATGGTTTAATAATTGATGAGTTTTTAAAAAATTTTGTATACATTTTAAAATAATTCCAATATGCAAAATAACTGTTGTCTTTAACACTGATTTTATTATATACAGAATCACATTGTTGTAATTTCTAAAGGTGCTAATGGTTTGACTTTTCTCAAACCAAAACCAACCGTAGATTTAAGTTCTAAAACCAGACCAATCCAAATCATTAAAAACCATAAACCTTTAATGAAAGTTATATCCCGTGAAGATGGTTTTAAACTAATTTTTTTAAAATACTTAAATATTAAGGTCAAATTTTATTGCATATTTAACGCATTTAAAAAATTTTTCGGAATTATAAACGCATTCACTATTTACTCTTATTTTTAAAACTGATAAATTATGTTTATTAGAAGAAGATGCCATTTAACTCTAAATTAAAGTATTCTATTTTTTATGTAAATGGTTTGATGGTTTGAAAATGGTTTTCTTATTTTTTGTAGTTTCAAACCTATCCAAATAGAAATTTAAAAACTTAAACCAAACCAATCCAAACCGAAAATGGTTAAAACCATAAACCAAAAATTAAAAAACCAAAACATTATTACCTTTATTAATTTCCATATATAGCTTACTTTACTCAACTACTAATCAAGTTACAACTTATATTCACATTTTCAAGATATACTAATAAATTACATTTATATTAAAGATGAAATAGAAACCCGAGAATTGTTAAATTTAATATTTTATAAAATCGTAATTTTTTCATAGACTGAAAAATATAAATTGGCATTTTTATATAATAATTGTGTGTATGAAACGTAAATCTTTGATTAAATTTTATTAGTATACTTAAAAACAGATTTAAAAATTTTATTTTTCAAAATAAATTCCAACATGTTTTAATTATACAATTAAAATGTCAATTGTGATTTCATTGATAATAACAAGTAAGTAACTAGAGTTTTAATATTTATTTAAATCCAGTAATCAATTTTACTCTATATCTTTTCATTAAATTTAAGATTAAATCAATTTTTAAGTTATTAATTTAACAATACTCTATTTATTAGTATTATATTTATGCGATTTGAGTGAATCCGCAGACTTACAAATTGCTCAAATCGAAAAAGTCACACTAAAGTCATGCGGTCTGAAGTCATTCGATTCAATAGCACCGAATATAAGCACATGCTTTCGGTGGCATAAAACAATTAAAGAACACAAAGCTCTAATTAATATTTATCAAGGAAGATACGCTAAAGAAGGAGAATTTCCATATACTGTGTTAATAAAGCATAGACGGTAAATAAAAATAAATATAAATATATATTTTATAAATTGAAGCTCAGTCTAAGTTACAAGTTTTTCTATTATTATTTTAAAAGAGATATCATGATCTAATATTATTAAAACATGATCTGATCAATCCTGTATATACCAGTTACATAGCATTTCTTGTGCAGTGAATGGTAAAACAATGTGTAACTGAGATAGGATTAGTTCGGGTTTGATTAATAAAGAATATCTAACAAATAAAACCATATTTGTTTCAGCTTTTGGGGACTATTGTCAGGCACGTGTACCGGTGCGCTATTAAATGATTTATGGGTATTAACTGCGGCTCATTGCATAAAAGAGTAACTTTTTATTACATATTTTTTAAATTGAAACTAAAAACTATTTGTTTAATAGTTTCTCTGTCGACCAAATAAGAATTTTTCCTGGAATTACCGCTTATGTTTCGAATTCGAATTATCAAGCTGTTTATAAAACAATCATACACGAAAAATATAGTGATGATAGAAAAGGAATGATTCATGACATTGGTTTGATAAAATTATCGCATAAAGTCGATAGAAAACGTTATAAAGCCAATGGTGTTTGTTTGCCTGGAAAATCATTTATGATTAAGCGCGACGAGATGGCCATATTTTCTGGCTGGGGATTCCTTAATGATGACGAAGAAAACGTTTATTCCTTGAAAGCAGCAGTTATTAAATTTAATCTTCTTGGATTCGAAAACCAACCAGTATTTAGAACCACTGCTATTGTTGACGGAGCAGTTTTGTGTTCGGTACGTATACTGTTATTGAATGTCCTTTTGTATTTTGGATTCATTACTGCCTGTTTGTGTCATTTATTTCGGCGATATTGTTTGATGATAATATAGAAATTAGAAACATGTACCAAATTTACTGAAAATCTATTGAATAAATCAAACCGATTTACAACTTGTGAATTAATTTTTAGCTCACATTGAAAAATTCAGCTATTGGATTTGACATGTCAGGATGTGTGAATGGACACTTTTTTGTATTTTCATATTTTTTCGATTTATTTTTCACTTTCATTGTAAAAATAAATTGCTGTGAAAATATTTTTTACTTTTTTAGTTATTTCATTCAGTTTTATTTTCTCAATGTTTTTTCAAAAAATGTTAAGCAACCAGGGTAGCAAAGGTGTCCCAAAGTTTGAATGGGGTCTTATTTCAGATTTTTCTAAAATTCAAGGGGGAAATGTTCATTTCCAAAATTAATCGGATTTAATCGACAATTTTTGTATTTTTCGGCATAACAGCGTTATTTTCATGAATAAATTGCCATTTATTTCAGATTTTCGTTGGGTGTATACCTTTACATAAACCTGAATAATAATAGTTGAATATTACGTTATAAAAGGCATATGCTTATTAAATTAATGTTTTACGAACCACAAAGATATAATCAAAACATGCAAAATAATAATGGAATATGTCTTATTAAACCAGATTTGTTAAATTTTAAACTTAAGCGGAAAACAATATTTTTCATAAAATAATAAAAAAGAAACAGAGCGATCAACTATATCATTCCTGAAACTATCATAACAAAGTCAGATATTATGAAAGATTAGTATTAATATTAAAATATTATCAAAATATACAATTGTAGTCCTTTTATCTTGTTTGAAAAAAATCAAGCGTAATCTAAAAGTAAGTTTTTTAGTTTCTTTATTTTTAGCATTGTCCAATTTTTCTTTGTTAGGGTGATTCTGGGGGTCCTCTCGTGCAGTATGCGAATGGACGTGCTGTTCTCATTGGAATTTTGGCAGGCACTCAAACAGAAGACAAAAGGAAGTGCGGTGATGTGACTGGAATGCTATTTATTAGTATTCCCTATAATTTAGATTGGATTAAACACAATATATTAAATAATTTATGAGTGTTTAATTTATAGTGTTAGATTTTATTCTTATTTAATTAATGTTGAATTTATGAGTTTTTGTATACTAATAAACGTTTCAATACCAACCATACCTGATCCACAATATACAGTACACTAAATTTATTACTATTTCTTTAATATTGAAAATTTTAATAAAAAATTTCATGATAAGTGCATTTACTAGTGAGTTATCTATTTTTAATAAAACTTGAGTTATTTAATCTAATATTTTTTATTGATTATTGATTTTTAATTATGCTTTAATTTTAGTTTTAAAATATAAATATTAATAAACGCTCAATATTGATCAATGTACTCATACTTTGTCAATTATATATTGATAAAATAGAGGTCTACTGATATATATTTAAAGTTTATATTTCATACAAATACAAATATATTTCTGATAAAATTTAATTTATTTCAAACAAGTTTCGATTTTTATTAAGAATTTGGTATTTGTGTCCCTATACCCCGCATTGTTGTAAGTATTAACGGTTATGGTTAAAATTGAACTCAAACTATGTTCAAATTATTTCATTTCTAATCTGAATACTGATATCTTTAAAAAAACGAAAAAACTCAAATATTATAGTCAGTGATGGCCAACGCTCGAGCGGATGGCGCTCGGTGATGAGCGTGAGCGTTAGACTTTTACAGAGCGCGAGCGCTGAGCGTTGGGGGTCGAGCGTGAGCGCGAGCGTATATTAAAAAAAATTTTTTAAAAATTTTCCCTTTAACTTA
>JAQIXJ010003169.1:0-13506 GCA_034700185.1 Phthiracarus laevigatus
ATAGAAATCAATAATGTAAACCAACAATAGATTTAAAGTCAAAGTGAGCGCATTACTAATGTTCATTCTTGTTTTTGTTTAAACTGTCTAAAAAAGTACCCAATTTTGTTTAAAATGGTTTATCTTGTCGATTTAAATCTGTCGGGAACATTAATACTAAATTTTATATCGATTTACTTGACTAGTTTATATGGCGCCATATAAAGTGTAAACATTGCAGCTGGTTTCTTGTAACTCAATCTTAACCCTAAAAATGTCCCCCTTTTGAAAATATTTTTTATTTCTGCAATGGGAGGGGTTATAAGGATCTAAGTAAACTTAATCGAAAGCCCTCATCACTCTCAAGAGTCTGATACCCAACTCGGGGAGTTGAGCTCAAGGGATTCGAATAAAATGAATTTTCAAAAATATTTGCCCCCACCCCTATTACTACCCTCCTATAAAATTTTCAAAACTTTTTTAATTATTTTAATTTACATAAAATATGAGGACAATTTTAATTAAATTGCCACCCATCTATCCCCACCTGTTCAATTGTTATTAATTTTTTACGTTTTTGTCCCCCTTTCTACTTTTCCCCCTTCCTGGCTACCCACAACCCCAATTTTTCGGATTCCTTTTTCCTAAACTAGACAACATTTTTAAAAGTGACCGCACCTCTTTAACCCCTCCTAATCGATAATTATTAATTTTCAAAGTTTCAGTCTAAAAAACACCCCCTTTTTGACATCAAAACTTTAAAGGCCCGCCAAAGCCCTCCTTTACACCCTCTGCAGAAATTTTTTTTCTAATATATATTATTCAATGTTCTCTATCAAACAAAAGTGATTTCATTGAATTCGGCTTAAGACACTCGTGAGTTTTGAAATTTTCATCAAATTTACCCTATTTTTGAGACTAAATCACAATTTTTACAGCAAAAACCGGAATATACTACTTTAAATATTAATCAAATTTTGTGATTCTAACCTAATTTTGCCCATTTTGGCCAGTTTTTTGATAATATTTTGCCAATTAAAGTCTGAAAATCCTTATTTTCACTTCAAAAACCGGCATATGCCACTCAATATTTAGCATATGCCACTACATTTTCAAACTCCCTTTTACTCAGAGAATCCAAATATACTCTATTTTGCCAAATCCAAGCGGTACCCAATTCGACACCCTTTTGGAAAAAACTTATTCATATGTTTTACTGGACATAATTTATGTTAAAAATATAGCGTATATCAAACTGATTCAAATATTTACGATTCTCATAAGTACGGCTTACGATATAGCACCCGTGACAATGTTGGAGGCTTTTGTATGGCGGACAGTGGTTGTTGTAAAGGTTTGTAACCTGTTGTATACAGGCTCTAGGATAGAGTACATCCATTGTCGTATAGCCATACCACATAGAACCGGGAAGATTTACAAACCTTAAGATTAAGACTAATATTTGTTCGAAATTTAATGAAATACAATATTTCAATGTAAAATATTTATTTAAATCAAATAATATATTTTAATAGAGCCAAATCAAACGACGCAAATAACCGTTCCTGAGATGAAGTCAATTTACGGAAATTGTATTGTTTGTCATCGGCAACATTTTCCAAATTCACGGTTACATAGCTGTCCCGATCTTCGCGATTCTGTTCGTGATAGAAACCTAAGCCGTGCATTGTTTCGTGAATTATAGTCCCATTATACAGCTGTAGACTCAACCACTGGCTAACGATGTTTTGTTGGCCACCAATCATTCCAACATATGATGAACAACTATTCGTTTTATCAATTATAATTTTAGTTTAAACAAATTTTTTTGATTATTAAATTATGTTACCCTCCTGTTCCTGCCCAGTAATTAATATAATTTTTTTGGGTGGTTCTGGGCGTGAATGTGATACAGTTAGTGCCAGTGCTATTTAACCTAATATTAGGAATCATTTTGTTTAGGATGCCGTTTATTAGTGTACTGTATGCTAATAATCAATAAATGAGACTAATTGAGTAAAATTTTAACTCATAATGCGTTTTATTGCAGTAGAAAACAGAGAATTTCTTTTGATACTCACGTAATTTGGAATCGATAGTGTAATAGACGATCCAGTTTAGCCACCGAAGTGTATTAGTGGGCACAACGTTGAAGAACTCCACACAGGGTGTCCCAGACTTTTAAGGTCTGGAGGGGGTCACATTTCGAATTTTTTCAAAGTTCAAAGGGGGGGTCAAACTCATCGGATTTAAGAGACAATTTTTGGATTTTCCTGCAAAAAAAGTGCTATTTTCGTGAAAAAATTGCTATTTTAAGACTTCAGATTTTCATAGGGGGGGAGTATACCCCATTAAGACCCCTCTGGGACACCCTGACTCCGCATCATTCATACGATTTGGAAATCGTACATCATTTTCTAACGCTTTTGAGGCAATCGCTTGCCAATCAACGCTCTCTGTGCCGATACTTTTACTGTTCATTGTTATTTATTAATTAATTATTATTAAGGTTATTAATTAATTAAGATTTATTTAGTATTGTTGTACAGTAACATTTTAATGAATAGGTCATAAATAGGCCTGTGAAAAATCGGTTTTAACCGAGAAAGTTTTATAGGTTTAAATTTCGGTTAATGTAATTTTATGCATTATTTAAGTTAAAATAATGAATTTAAAAGCAAATATTTTACCGAAAAAACCGATTTTTGAAGTCATTGACCGAAATAACCGAAAATAAACTTTACTAACCGATTTTCTTAAAACATATTTTAAATTTGTTTTATCTTGAATTGTTTACATGGGTTTTACAAATTATGGCTTAATTATTTCTTTAAAGATCAACTAAAAATCAACAAAATATCATTGAAGATACTGTTGAATTCATAAGGAAAAAATTCATTTTTAGAATTATTTACATCAGATTCAAACACATTTAATCAAAAAAATTTAACTCTCTACGTTATGTTAGTGTCTGTAGAAGTTGAGCGTTCGAAAGAAAATGGTTTTTTAAATGAAAATAGACTTAGAGTTACTCATGGAAACATCGAAATGTATTACATTATAAAACTAATTCATTTATATAAAATTTTAGTCGATCGAAACTTTAACCGAAATTGAACCTAAATTCTAACCGATAACCGACCGAAATTTACCATTTTTCTGACCGAAATTTCATAGCCCTAGTCATAACAAGCATTACGTGTTACGTTAAATTGAATTAAACCAGTTGGAAGTGCTGCCAGCATACATGTGATAACGATTGAATGACCATCGCTGACGTACTGTCATATAAAGTGATAAACCTTTGTGGTCAGAAAGTTTACGAATTCGTCGCCAAAATCGAAACAATTCATTCACGAATACAGCATCAACGATGCCTTAGTCTTCACTCCATCCAATCAACCGAATAATCAAGAGGAAGATATGCTTCAGATCGCCTCAATACAGGTAAATTGAGCATATATGAAGTTAGTTTTCCTTCCGAGTTGATGGATGAGTTTTAAGTCAAGGCATTTTTTTAACAAATTGAACATTGAATACAATAACTGTGTGTTTAAAGCATTTGCTTTTTATGGAAACGAATATAAAAATTTTCATGTTTTCCTGATTAAATTGACATCAATTTAGCCATTGTCGAATAACGGAGAACTGCGAGTGAAGCTTGTGATACCGTTTTACGATAATGAATGTGATGGTTATATTATGATAGTGAACTTCTAAATATAGTGGTTGACGTGAATGGAAGAGAAAAGATGACAGAAAACGACATTGATTTTAAACTTTCGGAAGCATTAAGAACAATTGGACTGACTGTGAATCGCAATCTTGGCGTTAGTTTAGAGGAGTTTTTAAATCAGTTGGTTATCTAAAGTTTAGGAGTATATCCAAATTAATTCGATCACCTTATCCTATATTTGCACGACTACTATTGTCAACCATATATTCGTCGGCGACATCATTTGGAAATGGTTTGTCTCACACATCTCAGCATAAATGCGAAGTTACTTGTAATGCTCGCAAACAATCGTACGAATACGCGTGTCATACCGCTTAACTTGATGGAAAAAGCAGATGTATGGATAGACACAGGAATGCATAAACAAAAATTAATCACCACTATTAAACATATACTGCGCCCGAACAAATATTCCATTGAAAATGTTTTGAATTCGAATTCCATCGGAAATTTTATGATGAATATGATTAGAGACCTTAAAAATCGTAACGGAACGTGTAAATACTCCAATGTCTGCACCAAACGATAGACATAATTGACCATATATTTAAAATAACTGTGTGTTTGTGTGAAACAAATAGATTCAAGCAAATATCTAGTAGCAAAAGTCGCTTCACTGTATTTTGTGATCGGATATATCCACGGCAATGTTTTGTTTTTTTTCTAAATTAAAACACATTTGTATGGATAAATGTGGTGAAAAGTAAAATAGCACTGTAAAATTTTTTGAATGTGTATTCAAAATGTTCTAGGTAAATAAAAAACTAATTATTAAACCAATTTGTCTAACAATTAAATTTATACTAAAAATAGTTCCAACCGTCAATGGTCAACATATTTTGGAAGCATTATCATGATTTACACGATTGTAATGATAAGAATTAAGACAAAAGTATGTCAAAAGTGTATATATAAACGATCTTCCAAATTAATATTAAGATTAGGAGGTAATACTTTGTTATAGATTACACACCAGCTTTGTCTAGAGTTTTGAAAAGTAGGATTAAAATAAATTTGTGGCCACTTTTTTGCGATCTTTATTATTTTTTAATCGTTTGTAATCTTATTTTGGCAATGGATATAATGATAATGAGTTGAGTTGCAAACATACTTCAATTAAATCATAAATGCCACGATTTATAACTTCGGAACGACAAAGCGTGAATTTAATAGCGTTTAGTTCCATAAGTTTATCTAAATTTTTAAAAGCTTTATCGGAAAACCGTTTATTACTTGTAATATTCAATACTTTCATAGTGGTTAATGTAAATGAATTTCATTGAAAAACAAATCATCGATCGATTCCTCAAGTATTGGATGCGTTAGTTGTTAGCAATCTGTTTAATAACTGCACAAAAACCTTATAGGAACTCAAACCTGAACCTGACCGGACCTGGACCTAACTTGACAACGAGGACCTGGACCTTTTTAATTTTTAAGGACTTGGACTTGAACCTGAACCTTAAAAGACCTTCAGTCCCGAGGTCATAAAAGTCCTAAGGCGCGCTTTTGTTCATCTATAGTGCAGTCAGTAGACTGTAGTTGTTTTAGTCTTTTCACAGGAAAGGGAGAACAAAAGGGGAAAAGTGGAAAACAAAAAAACATGTCTGGTATATATATGAGGGAAGATCCCAATTAAATAAAAAATGACGTAACTCCGCTCTTTTCCTTCTTTGAAATAAACTTCTATATTGTTATATGCATAATTGAATATCTGGGTGATCTTTATTTATATTTTTCATATCTTTTTTATAGATTGCAAGCTAGAAATCAAATATTGTTTTCTAGTTATGTAGTTGTAAACTGGTTTAATTTCTAATTTTTGACTTTCAGAAGTAGCTGTTTGCAGTATTGTTTTTATTTTTAAGAAGATAATTAATTAATAGATGATATTTGATATGTTTTTTGTCTTAAGGCTTATTCGGATTTTAGGCCCAACGTGTACAGAATACTATTATGAGGCCTTACTTGTTAAATACGCCAAAAGATTTTTAAACAAAGATTTCAAGTGTAGAACTTTTTTGGATCAATTGAAGTTCAAAGCCGTTAATAAATATATTAAATGTTTACCCGTTAATAATTTATTAAATTAATTTTGAACAATTTTTAATATAAGAATGTAAAACGCTATCATATTAATAAAGAACACTAAAACCTCGAAATGAGTGAAAGTGAAAAAATCGTAACAACTAAAACCGATTTTATGGCCAGAGAGTTCTTCGATAAGTTTCGAAACTCTAAGCTTCATAACCAACTTCATATTCGATGAGTGTCTCCCTAACAAAGTCACTAACGATGAATATGGAGAATGAGCTGCAGTCGAAACCGAAGATATAACATAATTAATGACTATCATTAGAAATACCAAAAGCGCAATAAATATGGCCGCAATAATACGCATTGTAAATATTGTTTCATTTGCGGTCATTATTATAAGCCATATATCTATGAATAGTATCATAAAATAATAATAAAGGAAAAATTTAATTTTCAATGTTTTATTGATCGCAATTAGAATCGAATAACATTCGTTGTGTTTGCGCAAAATAGCTGTAAGCGATAAATTAGGATAACCTAAATTAAATAAATGAGACAAAATAATTAATCTAATCCGTTTCGGTTGTTATAACTTCATATAACGCATTGCGTTGCAATTCCGATAAGCGAACTCATTTACATTGATGGCGCGCACGAGTTTGAAAATTGGTTCGGTTTTCAGATAGTTTACATACGTTTGATTCTTGCGCTATGCTATGTTACTACAATATTCATTTAAAATGTTACTTTGTTATTAAATTATATTTTTATATTTATTCCACTAATTAATTAAAATTTATACTTATTAATGCTACGTATTTTTTAATTTTAATTTTATGAAACTGAATTTATAATTTGTGGGACACTCCTGTTTTCACACCCGTGAACGTTATCAATATGAGTAAAATAATATTTTTTAAACAATACGCTTTAAACTGGATTTTTTTTTTGCTGTAAATATAAATTAAATTTAGTCGGCGAGGTTTCGTATATATAGAGTGTAGTAAATATGGGGGAAAACAAGTGAAAATCTTGGATACTTCCCAAAGAAAAGGCGGTTTTGTCATATAATTTGGAATATTTTGTTAATTAAAAATTAAATCATAAACGTTAATAATATATATTAATAATTCATTACGCAACGAATCTCTAAAGCATTTCCCATATTTGCCCAACAATGAAACAGTTTCGTCGCCAATTTGTTGAAATTGGTATTTAACAAATAATGAAACAATAAATCCGAGGCACAGTGTTGAAATTCCTATCCGAAACCAATAATAAGCCGCAACAACATACACAATAAACCACATGAACGAAATCGGTATCAAATATGGAATACCAGCGTCAATGGTCGCGGTTATACTTAGCCCGACGTATATTAGTAGCCAAATAACGAATGGTAAAAAACCAGCGAAAATTGTAGATAAGCCATAAATTCTAAGCACAGCGGAAAACTTAAGAAAATACTTCTTATTTAATATTTTATTGGTGGCCGCTTGTTCAATATGCAATAGATGTTCTCGAATCAATGGATTAGCAAGCATTATCCTCTTGTCAAGCAAAAAACTTACGCACAAAATGGCAAGTGTCGTCATCATAATGATATACATTACGTTTAATAGCGTGACTTTTCCGATAATGTGTGAGAATTCGCCCAATAAAATCATTACTGATTTACTAGTAATTTCAGATTTGATCGCATTTACCAGTAAACTTTTCAATGCAATTAACATAAATAAACTGATAATAAGACAGGTTTTTAGTATTTCTTTCGGCGATTGTATTCCTCTACTATAATCAGTTACATTTTTTGCGCATATAAAGTGAGAATTTTCGATAAGATTCATTAAAAATCTAAAACTTTTATCGTAATTCTTCCTATTGGCTAATAAATCCCTAAATTTAGGTTTGGATTTTTTTGAATCCAAGTCACCAGATATAGAGTTAAATTTGAAATCATTATTATTTTCGACAATATTTAGTTCCATAATCGCAATTAATTTACGTGAAGTAACTTACTTGATATATTTTCTTCAATTGCGATATACAACTGGCATGAAAGCGTTTTACAATATGAATTATCATATTACCTAATTATGTGATTATGTAACAATGCAAATAAGTTTAAAGTTAGACAACGTTTTTATAATAAATAGTATTGCAGTATTCCTACATTTGTTTTAGTATAAAATTATATACTATACTATAAGTAAACTTTTATTCGCTATAAATAATCTTTCTTAAGAATTAAAAGAAAATATTCTTTTAACAATGTTTCTCTCTCTCTCTCTCTCTCTCTCTCTCTCTCTCTCTCTCTCTCCACTCCTCTCTCTGTCTGGCTATCTCTAAACTAAATATTATTTAATATTAAAAGTAAATATAAATGTTATAAATGAACTTTTTGCATGTTATTTAACTATTATTTAAAAAATTTAGTAGCGTTTATTAAAATAATATTTTAAAGCGCATTTATCAAATTTTTTATACTATGAAAATAATTCCATATTATTAATGATTCAGTATTGTTTTATAGCATTAAAATGTAGAAAGACAAAAATAAAAATAGCTTTTATTGCGCTAATCATATCTTGCAACCGCAAAATTTTACAAACGTAAATAAAGCTAAATTGTTCGATGATACACCACATTCGAAATCAATATAATTTTTTAAAAAATTAAACGGTTAGTGAAACATGTAAATTAAAGATTACCAGTAAAGTTGCCGCCTTTATCGGTTTAGTTTAATTTATAAATCAAAATATTTAAAAACAAGAACGACGTATTCATAGAGACAATTTTTACATTTTTTCAATTTTGGGGACTTGTCCCCCACATGGGGACAGTTTTGTCTTTTTGGAGACATTGGGGACAAATGGGGACAATGTCCCCCACTTTCCGATCTCCATTTATGATATAGTATACAAAAAACTATTATAACCTATTCAAAATCAACCAAAAATTTTACAGTATGTTCATAAATGTAGAGATACTCATAATTACAAAGATTATCTTTTGTTAAATAAAGAGAGCTAAAAATAAAAAATAGTTAGCTTTAGAAAATTGCCACAATTTCAAAGATTAACTTTTACAATTACCGAAAAAAGTTTAATATAGCGGCTGTTTTAATTTAAATATGCGCACACTTTGTGACGTAACGCACGCGTATATATTTGGTATGAATCAAAACGCAACCATTCGTACGCACACAAGCAGTCAACAAACATTTTTGAAACACTGTACACCAGTACACAATGTTTACGAAACCCATAAACAAGTTACAGGAAATAATTATAATGTAGTTTTCGCAACATCATCATAACAATTACCAGCTATAATGACAATACAATTTAACAGTAATTAATAGCTTAGTTAACAGTTTGCAGGAAAATAAGCGGCAAAAATAAAGTAGTTTCGCACCGAAAACAAAAAAAAAACAAGAGCGCAACAAACATTTGTGTCATACAAGTTTAAAAGGTAATCGTAGACATAATCTTTAAAACTATATTTATCATGTTTTCGTGTCTATAAACGTTTTTTTTTTCGTTTACTATAAATAAATCTGGTGTTTTGTGTGCAGTAATGCCGCCACAAACAGAACTCATATAAAATCGATATGAAACCGTATTTTTTTAACCATTAATTATTTTTTTGTCGGCATTTGTAAACACAGTTTTAAACCATATTTTCTATGCGTTGCGTAAATTTTTACGATTAAAACCGTTTGATAATAGATAAAGGAAGATACGATATTTACGAAAAATTTTAGTTGCTATACGGTCTCCGATACCATTACAGCATTAGACGCATACGATTTGAATAGCGAGACAGGGTATCACTCGAGTTGGGCGTATTTATACTGGAAACAAAGTGCGATAACAACTTCGCAAAAACGAGCGATAACAGCGTTACAACACAACGCACAACGCTGTTAAACTGTTTGCCGATAGTACTTATATTGGGAAACAACACTGCGTGAACAAAAACACCAATTTATTAGACATTTTCTTTCCAGTTCTCTAATTTTCATTATCGCTCGTTTTCGTTTGCCGATAGTTGATTGAGGAAAACCTCGCGATGACAAAGTAAGCCACAATCGATAAATATATCGCTTAAAGTATTTAGAAAGTACGCGAAATTTTAATTGATATATCTATTTTCAGATTGGAAATACCACTGAATACTTCCGCAGACGAGAGCAACAGTGACGCCATCGTTGTGCTCTCACTTAACCTAAACCCAGACAATGTAAGCGCAGTTGTGGCCAATTACTTGCCACTTCTCGAAGAATACCGCTCGTCAGATGCGTCGTTCGAACAAGAAGGAGGTCTTATCGCCATCGGTTCGTCGTCGTCTCCGATCAAAAGGCTAATCTACTCACCAATTGGTCCCATTAATCGTGACTTCGATGACGTGCGCCGCTTCAGTGATGCGGCGTTAAGAGGCGTTAAAAGAGCGTTGAAGTCTGGCTCGAAAAAGCCGTTAATCGTTTTGCCCACTCTTAAGGCCGCTGACAGTCAAAAGTTTGCTATGTTCGACGCCGCAGCTATTTTAGCCGCTTATGAAGCGATTTATGTGGTAATTAAAAATATAAAATATCCGAGAATATCATATCTGATAATATATTTATCTCAAGCCTCTAGAAATACGTGAAGCGATACCAGCGAAGGCTAGAAAACTGGAATCGCTTGGGTTCGCCAACTTAGTAAGCGGCGATCGGTCAGCGATTACGTATCGGTTGGTGAACGCTATCGAAAGAGGCCGATCAGTAGCCAGAGATATTGGCGGATCGGATCCGGAACGTATGAGCGCACCCAATGTGGCGCAGTATGTCCAACAACTGTTCCAAAATACCCAAATCAAAGTGGAAGTGATGACCGAAACGCCCGTAATTGAAAAAGAATTTCCCTGTTTAGGTGGGTATGCGATGTTAGTTGCGAAATGGGAATTAAAACGCTTACAAAACGATATTGTGATATTTTTACCATTTGTTTTTGAAAACAAACATTAATACGTACTTCTTTTTTTTCTTTAAATGCATTTTTATGATTAGGCTATTAATAGGCTATTAAACTGGAAAGTAAACAGCCATTTCTATCACTCAAGCGCCAACCACTCGCTCGTCCCCTGAGATATCCAGCGGAGATATTAAAGGAGGAGTGGAAATGGTTAACATATTTTAACTAAAAACATATATCGATTTAACATTTCGTTTCACTCGCCACAATCAATATCCTAATCGTTTTAAAACTTAATTTTTAGGCGCTGTTAACCGCGGAAGCGTTGACCGACACAAATCCAGAGTGATTTTCTTGAGCTACGAACCGCCAGAAACTGCCACCAAAACCATTATCTTAGTCGGAAAGGGTGTGACGTACGACACTGGTGGCGCTGATATCAAAGCGGGCGGTATTATGGCGGGCATGCATAGAGATAAGTGCGGATCTGCTGCTGTGGCCGGCTTTTTCCAGACAGTGGCGCAATTGCAGCCGCGAAAGACTCGAGTTTTGGGCGCTATGGCTATGGTTCGCAACAGCATTGGACCGAATTGTTATGTGGCCGACGAGATAATCACGTCGAGGAATGGGGTTCGCGTGAGAGTTGGCAACACTGACGCCGAGGGGCGTATGGCTATGGTTGATGTTTTGGCTTACTATAAGGAGTTAGTGATTAAGGATAAGTTAGTTGCGCCCCAATTGTTCACAATCGCTACGCTCACTGGTCATTGCTGTTTGGCTGTTGGAGATAATTACTCGATCATTATGGACAATGGACCGGCCAGAGAGCGCGGCACTGCGCAGAGTGTGCAGAAAGCGGGCGACCAAATCGGCGATTTGTTCGAGATATCGACCATTCGCCGCGAGGATTACGACTTTAATAAGGGAAAGTCGGAGTACGAGGATATATTGCAGTGCAATAACGCTCCCTCGTCGCGAACGCCTCGTGGACATCAACTTCCGGCCGCTTTCCTCATTCAGGTGTCGGGACTCGACAAGCATGGCATCGATTCGTCGCTTCCTATCGCTTACTCGCATATCGATATTGCCGGTTCTTCGGGACCTTTTCCTGGTTTGCCGACTGGAGCGCCAATTGGTTTGTGTTTATTTTTGAAAATTATGTTAACGTATTTTTTGATGCATTTTTTAAAATGATTACTTTTGAATTTTTCCGCAGCTGCGTTAACCACTAGGTATTTGATTAACGAAGACTAATTATAGGGTAAATCAAATTATTTTTATATTCCAATTAAAATTTTTATTGATGTACTCAAGAATAATATAAGATTTTTAATTGTTTTTCGGTATTTTTTTCATCAAATTCAACTAATTTTTTTATGCAAATACTTAGTGCGTATTGTTTTAAACAAAATACCGTTAACTGCGATATATCTATATACGAACGAAATAAATTTATTCACTAAAAACAAAGTCTGCGATAATTCATTTATTAAATATGTATTCTATTCATACTATAAAAAATGATTACACATTTTTATGGCTTTATTATTTACAATGCATAGTCACATTTACAGAAACCTGGGCCATCATTGGGATGCGCTCTTATGCCTCTCTGCTGCATAGCGCACCGTTGTTTATTAAAACGCGTCTCAGCTTTGTAATAATCGCTAATATTTGCCGAACTCCACAGCCTTTCTGCTGTTGCAATAGCACGAGGCCTAACATAAATTAAAAAATTTTATTAACACTTATTTTGCCAATAAAATGGCTGCAAAACAAACAAACAAACAAACCAGACTCGACTAATCAGATTAGATCCGTCAACCAATTCGCTCCACATCGCAGCCTCGCCTCCAATAACCAGCTTCTTCTGCGCATCGGTGCCGTTAAAACTATGCGGTTCACAGTAATAATAATCTTGCCAATCGTGGCCATACTTAATGAGGTCGAGGTACCAGCACGACGATAATATGGCCCGAAAACCTTTTTCGGTGACGTTGTACAGCTCTTTTCGCCAATAATTCTCTTTCTCTTCGCCCCACGAACCGATCCATACGTGCACAACAGTGTCCGGTTTGATATTAACGCCGTTATTGAACACCTCTTCCCACACTATATAACTGCGATTCAGACTCTTAACAATGTCTAAAGCTTGAACCATGTAATAGCTCTCCAGATCTTCGTAAGTTAGTATACCGTGATCGGCCATAAACTGTTTAATATGTGGGTTAGATTCCCAGCAAGAAAAATCTACTTCATCCCCGCCTAAATGGAAGTATTGGTCCACAAATGTTTGCGTGACTTCAGCAAAAAACTCTCTGATAAAACTATACGACGAATTCTTAGATGGATCAATAGGGCCGTAGGTTCCGTCAGGAAACTCGCCGGCATAGCACTCGGTTAACAATCCCGGTTGACCCTTACCCCACGATAGTGTATGACCGGGACTGTCAAACTCGACCACAACACGAATACCTCTTTGGCGCGCATACTCGATGATGTTTTTGACGTCAGTAGCGTTATAGACGTGGGTTATCGGATCGTAAGCGCCTTTAAGACTTAACTGCGGAAAACGGCTGCTAACATATGGAAACGACTGGTCATCTGTGATGTGCCAGTGGAACACGTTTAACTTGTTGTACGCCATTGCGTCCAAATTTTCATACAATTTATCAATTGATATATAGTGGCGAGAAGTATCCACCAAAAGTCCGCGATAACTGAATCGCGGGTAGTCTTCGATCACCGTTTTGTTGACTAGAAACTGATTGAGCGCCACATTCCTGACTAACTGTGAAA